>JADNRX010000055.1:0-199757 GCA_015501595.1 Hymenopellis radicata | reverse complement strand
TGCAGAATATGACTTCGCACAGAATACACGACCTTGTCAATTGCATCCCAGGTGGCCGTTCAGGGCGACCTTGACAGTGAAGTCGACATTGCCAGAACGTTTGAGGAGGAGGGCGCGACTGTCTTAGCCGCCCGCGACGATGAGAACGTTTCCGAGAACGTTCTCATTCTCTGGAACGAGGACTCCCTCGCTTCCACTGAAGACGAGCCTTTTTTGAATCCGTGCGCTACTCTCTGTTCTCCTTGTTTTTGGATGTTAATCAATAACAGTGTTGCAGCTGACTTTCTCACCTTTTGCAAGGATCGGGGATGGCTTCCTGTCGAAGCCCAGTCCAGAGACCTCCTCAACGCGCCGGGTCATCTCGATTTCAAGATTGTTGCCTTCTTAGAGCATGCGTGAGTTGATTGATCCCTCTCGAACGCTATCTTATGCCACTGCTAGGTGCAACCGCGTTCGCTCAACTGGGGCCAGCCTCGCCGTCAAACTGAGAACCGCCCTTACCGAATTCTTCTCCGTCTCCGTCGAGGGAGGGCAAGGCCACGCGGTCTGGCACTCAGAGCTCTACGTCGGCAATCCTCCTTGTCGCTTATTGTCTCATTCCACCTCTTTAGGAGGAAACGGCAGGTCAGTGTGAAAGATTACATGAAGTGTAAGCTGATGCAAGGTTCTGCAGGCTCAGGCTGCCACCATCCCGGTCATCACCGCTGTAAGTCGAATTCCTCTAACTCCACAACTGTGCAAGGAGTCTAAGTTATCCTCAGTCCCAACTAGGAGAAGTATACTTACGGCGCTGGTCTCATACCGACAGGGCCAGTGCCATGGCGCACGCTATCATGGTCCTGGGCTTTGTGTGTCTACTCCGCCTCAATGAGGTTCTAGCCCTCCAAATGGAGGATACGAGTTTTCAATATGACGAGATTCACGAAACCTATAGTCTGGTTATCAGAATCCCTTTTAGAGCCGCCCCTCAGGTGGAGGGTGAGTCACCTTATCACTTTTCGATGCAATTTATCAAAGAGCTCTGTAGGGAGGCACATACGCGAAATCCGTCAATTCCCTCCGGACGTTATACACCTATGCCCGGTTCGGTCACTTCGCTACTGGCTGTCGCTATCTCAAATTCACACTGGATTCATCTTCCCAACCAGCGAAGACCCTGTGGTAATGGTAAGACATGAATGCTTGATATGGTGTTATCAGCTCATCTATTCCGCAGGCTGAGGAAACCTACCTCATGAGGCAGAGGAATGTGCTATTAGACATCGGCGAAGGTCCAGGGAACGTCTTTGACTACACAGGTCATTCGTTGAGGAGGGGAGGAGCCCAGTGGGCTCATTCTTATCTTAACTGGCCTCAGGAACGTATCAGGCGGTGGGCAGGTTGGTGATGAATCATTTCTTGGGAGAGCAAAGTCAAAAAAAGTTTTATATATCGATTTAGAGTCTTAGCATCTTTACCTTCCGTCGACTTTGAATCTCCATTATTTTGACATTGACCATGATTCGGGAGAAACACTGGATCTACCACACATACTGAATCGAACGCTCCGCTGCTCACTGCGCCGACAAGCGTTAGCCCATGCATGAATTCCAGAACCTTCGTTCCACTTCCAAGACCATAGACAATACATCATACGCGAGTCTTCCCCTATATCTCTCTGTTTTCCTTTATTTCATACCTGTTTACAGCCGGTCGATACAAATACCGCAATAAGGGGGGCCGATATATAGTCCCTCGCCCAGTTAAATTACAGGCTTCAAAAAGCTTTCTCGACTGTCACCGTCGCGTTCATCATCATGCCTGTCGCGACCAACTCTTAAACACGATCGAGGCACTCAAAGGGCAGGCCACGAAGCAACTGTGCGATACTTTGACCAAGATACGGAATTGGATGGGGCCCCGCTTACACAGTTGGTTCTGCCGTCCAGGGTGTTACTGACGCTGCCCGCGGCCGACATCATCTTGACTGAGCCCGGTCTCTGCACCATTGTCCACACCATTCGTGGTTCTCGTGTCATTTTCCACCGAAATGGCTCGACAAGAAGCATGTCCTGCGGCGAGGTTCAACAATAAAAACTGTAAACATTATACCCATTACCGCCGTTATCGAATAGCAAGTCCATTGTAATGAAGTCAAGTAGGAGGGCGTTAAAAATATTCAATCATGAAATTCCACAATCCCACTCAATAATCAGCCCCGCTTCCAACGTCAGTGTATCCCCAGTACTTACCGGTCTTCGTAGCAAGCGCCTTGAGGGCCTCAAAGTTCTTGTCGATATCCTCTTTCGCCTTGATGGAGAACATCTTTCCAGACGAGCAGTGGTTGGTCTGTCCGCAGTATCCCCAGATCGGTTTGTCCTGTGCAGCATTGTTAGAAACCCTCACAACAAAGGAAAAGAGAGAAACAAACATGATTGGGAACGTAGGGGCGTTAGGAGAGACGGACCTCAAACTCATGAGATCAATGCACCTGTCACGAAAAGAGAACATGCAATCAGACGCGAAACCATCTACATAGCCATCGACGAGACGCTCGCACGGTTTCTCGAAGCTGCTCTGGGTGACGGTGGGTTCTTGGGCTTGAAAAGGAAAGTGACGGTGTGATGAATGTTGCGGTGATGCTTCCACGGGCCGTATTCAAGCTTTCCGTCGACGCTGACTAGGATTTGGTGGTCGCAAGGCGCTGGAAAGAGAGGTGTATAAGTCATGCAGTTTGCCCGAAGCTATAATGACTTACCGTCAGGAGGAGGTGGCGGAGGGGAGTCGGTGCCGTTAGTGGTGATGGCCGCCTTGAAGGCGGCGAATGACTTGGAATCGTAGTCGTTATGACATCGATGTGGCGTTTGCGACATAGCGAGATGGCAAAGCCTGCCTGTCATTTGCGAATGTGGACGACGGTGAGCTGGCGCGAGACATATTCGCCAGATGCCACAGAACAGCAGGACGTTGGGTGCGCCATCGATCAACCATTTTCCGTACAACGCCCTGACGCCCTGCGCACATATGCTCTCGAAGGGCGGCCATGTGAGGGGGAGTCGGTTCCTGCTACTCGACCTCCATCGGCGTCATCTTGTACGACTGATGCCGGCGCGGACGACTGTCTCTGCGAAATCGGAGAGCACAATAATCAGAAACATTAAGCAAAAAGAACAGAACGCACCTCACGGTGAGCTCGCTTCACACATTCAGGCCTCACGCAATACCCTTTCTAACAATAAGAGCCGTTTTTCTCAGGTGCGTGAGCGTCATAACCAGGTCATAACGGAACCGTAGACGGACCTGGTTAATAATAAATAACCATGTGTGTCGATCAGAAAAAAACTGGACTCCATCCCCTCACTATGCCAGTCCTAGATGGTACAACCTTGGTGGACTCACCCCAGCCCCCGTCGTCTACACCACCAGATTATTTGCCTTTGCCGGAAAGTGTTGTAAACTTCTTGGCACCGTCGGATTCGACAGGTCCAAGAGACTCACGCAGCCTCACGAACGTACTCATCGGCGACATGTTCAATCTGTGGAAACCCAGACTTACCAACGAGACAGAGAAGGACGACATCGTGCGTAATATGCCAGAAAGAGTGCGCAAATACTCATCCTGTTTGTTTGTAGCACAAACGTTTAATGGACTGGTTTTCCCAAAGCCTCGCGATTCCAGACAGGGTGGCTGGCGTATACACCGCTGACGCGGTCCATTTTTTTTATGAGCTCTATGTGCAGAGCCCAAACCAGTTGTCCGCAGCTCAGCGCCTAGAAATCGCAAATCGCTACCAACGTCGAGTGATCATCTCTGTGAGTATCAGAAACTAATTTGCTGGGAATTCCAACTCATACTGCATAGCATCTCTCTGAGGCTAGCAGCATCCAGTTCAAAAGAAACACCCTGCACGCCGACTATCTGCATGATATGTACCTGGAGACAGACGAGGAACATGAGCGTCCACATCCCCCTTTAGAAAGCGACCTATCAGACTTAACTGAATCTGACTTAGACGACTCCGATGTTGATATGATAGGTAGGAGCAAATGCCCACCGCTTCTCCGTTTAACTGCTTCTGAAAGGTGTAGCAGGTTTGGATGCACCTTTGAAGACGAATATGCCACATTCACAAGCCTGGGCTCCTCGTCCACAGCTGAAGCGAAGTCTAAGCGCTTTGGAGTATGCGTCGCAGGAAACAATGCCTTCCTCGTCATCCACAACGCCATTATACACGGCACCATCAGTTTCTCGACCTCAGAAGTCTCTACCCCGGCAGGCCCTCGCCAGAAAGACCCGCCACTGGCCAATTTCCTTCCTTCCCTAGCGAACGTCCCATCATCCGCTGCCGCCGATGGTGCGAAAAGTTGAAACATTTATTACCTGGAATTGACTCGGTATAGCAATATTCTGTCTAATTCATTTTCTATCTAACTGATCATGTTATGGTTAGAACGAGCCGATGACACTCGAGCTCCTCCTGGCAGCTCTAGAGACTACATGCGTGGAGATGGGTAAAACATTCAAAACGCCCCGGGATGCTTTGCACGCCAAGCAAGCCGCTATGGGCTTCTTGCTTCAGGACCTTCGTAACGTCTCTGTTACTCAGTATCACAAGCCCGAGTGGACTCTGGCTGTACAAGTGAGCCTTTGAATCACCTGTATGATTTTAGTGTCAATTTCCGTGGTATTCTAGTCCTCTGGTCTTGCCGAAGTTTTGATGACCATTACGGACCCCAAGTACCTACTGGACAACTCCGACGATGCCGACCTCCAAGGCTTGGCGCGTCTTCAACGGCTTCAAGACGCGCTGGCGCTTATCCTCTATCAGTGGGTTCCGCCTGACGTTAGCGATGACTTTGTTCCCGATCAACGGATTTTTCAAGCAACTGCATTTTCAAGCGAGCGTGTAAGTTATCTACAGTGGTTGTGTCAAGTTGGCGGTCTCATATCCTCCGTAGTTCAAACAGGATTCAGTTTTGCAGCCGGGCAAAGGCAGCCTTCTTCTCAAGGTTCTGGAGAAACACTCTGACCTCTTACCTCGCACAGCCAATCCTGAGTGCGTATTCTTTCTCGTGAGCCTACCCAACTTTATGCGTGCTTGGGATCGGTGGTTGGGTTATGCGCTGGAAAGAAAAGGATATTGTGTCGCGAACATCGCGACCAGTGAGAAGACCTTGGCGGATACGTATTCGTCTCTGAGTCAGGCCATATCCGATCGATGGAAACAGGGTCACTTCAAAAAGTTATGCGCTGACCCAAACAGTGCATTGGGAGCGATTATCACTCGAACTATGGAGATGAAAGTTGGCAAACGGGAGTACTACGACTGGCTCCATGCCAATGATATTCGTAATGTTGTGCGCGAGCATACGAGACACCATCAGGTGAGTCCAGACTTATATCTCTGACTTTGGCTGACATGAGTCAGATTATAAGTTGCTCTCGCTGTGCCCACCTTCCAGCTGCTGAACAGTGCGTTCGCATGGAGGTCGTGCTGCGCCGTGATGCATCTCAGCTCTTGGGCCATGGTTTGAGTCAAGTTCCCGAGTCTGGTAGCGCCCAGCCAGAGAATAAGAAAGTAGGTGATTTCTGCAGACTTTATCCCTTCTGAAGTCTTTTTGACAGGCTGGGCGCATCTTCAACCCGAAGGATTTTGACATGCGTCCAGTCCGCAAGAATCCTCAAACTGTGGAAAGATGTGCTCGTGAAATCGTCATATTCGTCGATGCTGACGGTCCGCCTGTGCCACCTTCGGAGATAACTCCCGCGGAGAAGTCGCAGGGAAAGTCTTACATCACTGCCAGAGATCCAGTCACCGGAACCTTGAAACAATATTATCCAGTAAGGCATCTTCTGAGTGAATGCTAGACGTAACTTACACTCAGCAGTTAGATTTTGTTATGTTCAACGCATTTAGTCCAAAAGTGTGGGCCTCCATGTGCGAACGAGATCAAAATTTGTCACGTGTGTTACTATTTGCTTGTCTCTTTACTTTCGACGCTCATGCTGACTTAATATTAGATATGGCTCCAATTCAACGGGGAGCGCGCTTCAAAAACCATAGTGCAGGCAAAATGGCTGCTGCTGGCGCGCGCCAGCCCAAAGGCGGTGGCCCAGGTGACACGTATGGCTACTACGCATGTCTTGAAGCGGAAACAATATGCGGTATTCACGTGCTATTTGACATAGCTATGGTACGGGGCCACTTTGTACAACCTTCATCCTCTGAAGTCTCTCATCTAGGATTCTATGTATCTGCGAGAAGGTGCACGATATGCTTGTCCATCCCTGGTGGCCAGCATGGATCGTGATGTAGCGGAAGCCGACCGTCTTGGCCTTACTGGTCAGAACCTCTTCGCGTGCGACGGCTATTGTGCACCTATCCATTTTGATGAAGATGAAGGGCGTGGGCTCTGCTGTCAAATTCGATGGGTGGCTGACCGTCAATATGATGAATACGGTTTTTGCCAACCTGCGTGGGGATATTGGATAGCGACAGAGCCCAACATGTTGTGGTATGTCAGAGTTAACATCCAACCTTATCCTGTTAAGTAAACGCTCGGACTAGGTCCTTTGATTCCAGTGATCCACATGGTACAATGCTCCCTTCCAAACTTCCGTTGACCGTCGCCGTCCATAATGCCCACCCTGCTTCTCTCAGTGGTGCATCTTCGACCTCCAATGAGATGCGGGGGCCTGTTCTCGGTGATGACGACCACGACGACCACGGTGACCATGACCACGACAACAACCATGCTGGCCGACTTCTAGGGCTTATGAATCGCATTAGGGCGAGACACCGAGCCCAGAACAATGCTCCTGTAGCCGTTCCCGTTCCTACGCGCACCAGCACTGGGAAACATGAGACGAACCCAGCCAAGAATGTCCGTCGCGCTCGCCAATATGATCGCGCGGTGCGAACTCGACGACAGACCAATGACTTTTGGCGTAGGACTTGACTAGTTTAGCGTGTAAAGCTCATGGATTGATGACACGGCGCAGTGATTTCAGAATGATAGCTTACCTTGCTCTCCTTGAAATGTACCAACCGGCATGTACAGATGCTGAAGGGTGAAACAATCTTTTCAAATCATTTCTCGACACCGCGTCTCATGGTTATGTGGAACTTCCCGTTCGTTGCTACGATTTTGTCGTTGCTTGTGTTACCCCAGGATCGCATTCGAGTTTTTATTCTTCCGTACTTGAGCGAAAAAAAAACCGACAGTGGTACGTGCGGTCTTCAACGCAGGACTTGGAAGAAAGGAAAGAGCGTGAGAAAGGCATCAAACGCTGACATAAGCAAAGCAATCTTGTCTTTCCATGCTCATCTAGACCCAGTATCGATAGGGTTTACCTCCCTTTTACGACTGTCTGGAGTCGACGTTGCTTTACACTCCGTGTTCTGCAAGGAGCGGAAACCGGACGATGCTCATCTAGACCCAGTATAGTCGATAGGGTTTACCTCCCTTTTACGACTGTCTGGAGTCGACGTTGCTTTACACTCCGTGTTCTGCAAGGAGCGGAAACCGGACGATGCTCATCTAGACCCAGTATAGTCGATAGGGTTTACCTCCCTTGTACGACTGTCTGGAGTCGACGTTGCGTTACACTCCGTGTTCTGCAAGGAGCGCAGTCGATGTGCAGCCTCCATCCTTGTCCCTGATGCTCTGGGGTTTGCTCTTCTGCGAAGCAAAGCGCCATTGAGATGATCTCTCTGCCGGCTGCTTACGCCACGGTGAAACGTGGCTTGCCTAGTTGAGGTGGCGATCTCATTTCCAAGGGGATGAAGAAAAAGGTGTACTCTTGTCGGTGGGACAAGGACTTCAATATGGGCTTCAAATCATCAAGTTCGACGTCTGCGTATGATCACGTTCTTCTCCTTGAATCATCTAACTCGTTTCTTAGGGACAACAATACATTTGTGCTGGAGAACATGTTCGCTGCAGACAATGACCAACGTCTTGAACTATCTCAAGATCGATCTGAAGGAGGTTAGTTTTGCAGAGCTTTCCATCCGCCACATGCTTACATGTCGTATAGTTTGCCGCCAAATTTACCCAGGATCCAGTCAACGAAATGCTCGATACAATTATCAAGTCGTCACAGCAAAACGCTCAAGGATCTCATTTCGCTACCATTCCCTTGGCTGGCATTTCCACTCGCGTTACTTCAGGTGTCATACCTTTCCGAGCGTGTAAGCTTCTCAATGACTTGATGAAGATTTTATCTCACACTCTCTCTTGCCAGACTTGTCTCGCAAGATTGACCCTCTGCACATCAACTCCAATTGGCTGGTCGAGTGTTACATTCCTAACCTCATCGCCAAGCCCTTCCAGGTCACTAAGCATTCGGGAGGTCTGGGATACGACGTTTCCCCGATAAGGTGGTGGACATGAAGTCGTCTCCTGCACGCGATTATGAGGATGTTCTACAGGTTGGTTGTCTTTATTCCCGAGTTCGTTCAAAAACTAACTGTTAATAGTACATCATCCCTTGTCTGCAAGGCCTTCTCGAGCCCACTGACAACCATATTCTCCGCTTTGAACGCTGCACCTGGCATTCCCACGCAAAGAGTCGTCTTCACTCCGATTCCAGCCGCCATCAATTTGACGTGGCTCATCGCCGTCCTACGGCCTCCGTCTTTTCCAAAAGCGCGTCTGCGCCAAGTATGAGACTACGGAGCGCAGCGAGGCCTGTACGGTGACTCGAATAACCGCATCAGGCTCTGTCCTTGTCCCTAGTGCGGCTCCCTTGACCCAGAAGGCACGTAAGAAGACCGTCAAGACAGAGTACAATCTGGACACGTACAAGAGTCACGCGATCCCAGATGTGCCAGCCTGCGCCCGTGAGTTTGGGACTACAAACGGTTATAGCACTATGGCGGTAAGTCCAAGGTGTTCATTTGTTGAGAACACAAGTCTTATATGTTCGTAGGGAGAGTGCGAGCACGCACGTCCTAGAACAACATATTGAGGACGTACCAACAAACGCAAATTTGTCTTCCAGGTCAACAAAATCGAGACCCGCCTTTTGCGGATCATTCGTGAAAAGGACGAGTTCCGAGATCGGTGGATGCAACAGGTGCACGCCACCGTATCTCGAATTCGAAGAGGTACTCGCAACAGCTACTCGCGATTGCTCCCCAGGATCCAGAGCACATCGCTCTCAAGGCACGTTCATGTTGACATATATTGTGTATAAACTGACACTGTACTTAGAATTTCATTCGCAAGCTGCACATCCATGTTCTCGAGCGGCTGGGCATTGAGCCTGCGGATGGCATGTCCTTTACTAAAGAGGAGCGCCTTGAAGCCGACATCAAAGAGGACATGATGTACTTTCACAAGGTCCTGCGCCTCAACTATACCTCGTACGATCGTCGTCGACAGCAAGATATTATCAACCCATCCACAAAACGGATGGAGAAGACGATTTTATAGACCAACTCGGGTACGGAGATCCGTGGCTCTTTAGGTATTGTTTAATCTTTGCCCGGTTTTATCACTCACGCCATTTTCAAGATTCTACGCATGTATTACAACTATCAAACGCTTTATTTTGGTGAAAACGCGTACAAGAAGTGTCAGACAATATATTCGTAGGTACAAGAGTCAATAGGCGACCAAAGATGGAGTGGAGATTTGGTATCAGTGAGGCGAAGAACGCCATACTTCATGTCTAAGGATAGGTAAGCTGCGGACAGCTCCAGTGAACAATATGCTGACCTTCTTTGCAGCTTTATCAGCTCCTCGAGTGGCAGAGAGGACGCGTGTAGGCGCTGGTATGGACAGCGGGATCGTGATGAGGACACGGTGGGCAAGGGCGGAATCGGAACGCGTTGGTTCCAAGGAGGGCGCAGATACTAGGATATGGTGAGTCTTATTCGTAAATACGAACAATAACGCACTTCATGATCTTTGCTACAGCGATTTGACGGATGGCGCCCTGCTCGCAGTGGATTGGCGCATCTTGGGCCACGGGAGGCACATGGGGGTACAGAGAGTGACAAGTGCATGCGACGACGGCGGCAGTGAGAGGCGTGCTGCGAAATGTGAGTCCTCATGTGAGGAAATGGGTCTGTACGCACCTGGGCCGCCCTCCTGTATCATCCTTGCGATCCTTGACCTTGTTGGCAGCATTCGATGCCGTAAGCGGCGCGCCGGGGTCGGGAGAGCGTAGCTGAGGACGGCACAGATCCGGGAACTTCGATTTGAGAGGCAAGTAAGGAAGGGGTAGAGAGAAATTTAAAAAGTAAGTTAAAAAGCCTAAAACAGGCATAAAACTCACGTTCTCCTTCAGATATTCGCTCCCGAGACGGACCACGATGAAGACGAGCGCGCTTTGCGTCAGCGGAGAGAGGCGGAAGCGACGCATTTGACGAATTTGCTGGTGGTGATGATGGTGGGGAGCGGGATGTATTGCATCCGTACCGGCACGTCCGCATTTAGCCGCCGGCGGTGGCAGTGCACCAGGAACCAGAACGCGCTCCTCATCTCACTCTTCATCCCACTCCTCGCCGAGAACACGCAGACACCTACCCGCACCACATATGGTTCTGTTTATTAAGGATACCCACCGGAACGGCACCGCGCTATGGAAAGCCGTAGAACATGATATACAATTTGTGCTCTCACATCCCAATGGTTGGGAGGGCGCGCAGCAAGCGAAGATGTGGCGGGCTTATTCCCGACTATGGTGCGTTTCTTACAAGCCATGGCTTCACGTTTCCTAACATCTGTTCAGACGAATGCGAAGGACCTCCTAATTTCAAAGAGCTTGCCGACAAAAGTGATCTGGGACTCCACGTCAACGGATCCGTCCGCCTCAACAACATTTGCATGTGAGTTTGCTGCGCCATCATCTGCCTGGGTTTCACTCACGACCCCGCCTAGGTGGGCCAATGTTACCGAAGGCGAAACATGTGTCGTTGAGAATACCGCGTATGGGACACACCAGGAATTTATCGATGTCGTCTCTCGTGGCTTTTCAGCCAACTTCAAGAACGTCTTGCCATGTACAAGGTCGCTGTCAGTCGTCCAGACTGGGAAACGTACGCGTCCCAGGTATCTTTTCCTTGCTCAAACTAATGCTTCGAAAGAGCGAAAGCTGTCGCCGACGGAGCCATTGGCTTTCATTGTGACCATCACGTCTCGGCTCGCGTGGCGAAGTTCATTTACGGTGTTGAGTATCTACGCGGTTTCGATCCTCGATCCTAAGGATCCAGATCATCTGGCGCGTAAGGATAGAGTTACAGAATTGCAGGGCACCGAAGTGAAGAAATCGACGGTTTTACGCGCAAGTACTGCACGGAGCTCACCAATTTGTCCATGCTTTTTCGTCTTTCAGGAGATTTGTGTTACCGAGGCGGCGATAAGATTCCTCTTTGGATCGAACGTCACGCAGGTGGGTTTGCTGATGACGCGTCTGATACAGAGTTGATGCGTGTTTTGTACAGAGAACTTTTCTACTCTTTGTCTTGTAAGAGCCGACTTGTCGCCGTTATCAGGAATCGTGGAAACCAAGGTCGGAAAAGATGGCCGATCGTACTGGACCATCGTTCTCTCGATAGAGATACACTTTGGTCCTACCGAGTTCAAATCTCGCATCAAATGGCTTGACAATGTGAGTTCCAAAATATATGTTGCCCGCCTTATCTCAACTCGATCTCAAGGGACCTGTCAAATAGTAAGGAAGCCATTCTTGTCCTTTCGTGAAGTGCTAACTTACGTACCATAGCGGGCCTGCTTCAATTATCTACAATGAACGTGGTTACCCGTAGAGGAACACGAACCCGACAGTAATCCCGAGGACGACATGAGCGTTGATTCCCGTTCTGGAGCAGTTTCGCGAGCACCGTCTATGGACACCCGTCGCCCACCTGAAAGCGCGACAAGTCATGCCAGCACCTTCAAGTAGCCATCCTGCAAAGAGCCCCAGGATACCTTATGTAGTGCATGCGCCGCCCTCCGGCTTGCAAACGTCATATGCCGAGCCAACAACGCTCAAGAGGTCTGGAGAGCAGTCGCAGCAGAGCAGGTCGCGGACGGCACAAGGAGAACGGCAAGGAGAGGGAAAGGGTCGTGGAGAATGGACACACTACGGATGGGACGAGTACGCGAAGTTCGTACATAGGCAAGATTGGGGAGACGCTCTCATCGGTTTGGGGAGCTCCTGAAGCATCGCCAGCTAAAAGCCCGACTACGCAAGGAGAAGGCCGCTCGAGATTGGGTTCTGTTGCAGAAGTACCTTCAGTTCCCCCCCTCCGGCAGCTCCCGTTGATACACCTCGATCGCGCCTTCCCTTTCCTCCAAACGTGGATCACCGTCTGAGAAGTGCAATGCCCTGAGCCTCACAAAGTGGGCGACCCCGTTGCGCAGAGCCTCAACTGTCAAGGCAGTCGACGTCTACTCCGGCTCACACTGCAGAAACTGTCGCCCCCGCAGCGTCGAGAGCGTAATTTGGTCTCCGGTCATTGCACCTATGTCATCGAGAAATATACTAGCCTCAGGAAATCCTTAGGGCTCGTCAGGTGGCGCCGCCGCTGAATCTGAGAAGCCAGCGGAGAACAGTAGTTCCATGTTCGGCTCTGGGTTGTTTTCTTCACTCACAGGAGCGGTCTTTGGGGAAAGCATCTCTTGGGTTCGCTATGGGGAAGCAAGAGCACGAAGTCGGCGACTCTCAAGTCAAGTGGGACGCCTAAACCTGCTACCCCGAAAGTTGAACCTACCTCGGAGCCAACA
This sequence comes from Hymenopellis radicata, assembly GCA_015501595.1. Classification (NCBI taxonomy): domain Eukaryota; kingdom Fungi; phylum Basidiomycota; class Agaricomycetes; order Agaricales; family Physalacriaceae; genus Hymenopellis; species Hymenopellis radicata. The sequence continues at coordinate 187,037 of JADNRX010000055.1, read as the reverse complement.
GCTATTGCTGCGGAGTCTAGGTCTCCCGAACTTTTCGTCTCTCAATACCCAAGCCTGCTTTCGAAACTGCGCCAGCGACGTCGTCTAAACAAGCTACGCACAAACCTGAAGGGCTAGGGTCTGCCGCGAGCGCATCTCCTAAACCACCTGTCGCATCCTTGCCGGGGCCTAAATTTACCACGGCTACTTTAGCGGGTGATCCGGAGAACGCAGAGCCATCTTCCTTGTTCGCTACTCTCTCTGCGGCATCGCCCAATCCTGAAGTTCAGCATGTCGAAGTAGCGCAGCCAACGGCAGACCCAGGGCCTGAGCCCGAGCCGACGCCAGAGCCACCTTCGTCTTCTCGGCAATCCTCATTAAAGCAGGCGATGAAGGAGAAGGAAGCTACGCCAAAGCGAGTTCCTTGTGGCCTTGGTGTCAACGTCGTCGTTAACATGCGCAGGGAGGACCCACAAGACTCTAGGAGCGGCGATGCCAACTGACGCCCGACGCTCTGCACGCGAAGTCGTCCCCTAGTACGGCGTCCAAGTCCTCGCCAAGCACTGCAACTGACACATATCCAGAGGCTTAGTAAACGCCAATTGACGCGCATATAGGCCGGCGGGGTTCGCAGGCATGTTCGAGTCGCTCGGTAAAGGCTGTCATGCCGATATCACCTTTGAGCGTGTTCCAGCGTGTTCCTTCCGACTACGCGGTAGGTTGATCCGAAGCGAGTACTGTCTCGTCAATCTCACAGCTTTGTTTAGATCTTGAAAATGCACACGCTTCCCGAAGGTAATTGGTGCTCACCGCCGGCGGTCCGTAAGGACGACTGAATGATGGCGTCGGTCTTGTAGTCTATCTGAGTACATGCATTCCCCCAGAGAGACGAGAAGTTTCACCTATGGAAGATGTCGCTGAACGAAAGGTCAAAGACGGTAGACAACATGGTCACACATAAGGATCAGGAGCTTGTTATGCCGAAGCGCCAACGCAATCAGGTAGGCGTCGTTTAAGGTGGCGTCATATCCTGATGTGGATCGGTAGCCATTAAGGCTAGATACTGACAAGGTCGGTCACTCCAGTGTGCACTGTGGTTCACAAACCTTTAGGTTAGTGTCTTTACGAAATATAAGGACCCACCAAAAAACGTGATTCTCTTCGCACGTGAAGCAGGTGATCACATCCGCACGTGGCGCACATGATGCGCGTCGTCACGCTTTCGTTCGCGATTCATGTTGGCCATGGAATTTCTCGCCGATGGTATTGACCACGATGCTTCTGACAACGCCTTTTCCCTGTTGAGAGTCTGCCATCAGTGTGGCACAATGTGTCGCGTTCGATGTGACGAGGCTGCGGCCAGAGAACGAGAGATCATGATCTGTGGCGGTTTCACTGTTTTCGATTCTGTTACCAATATTGCCCGCACATACCATTCTTCTACCAGCTTGACTCCCAATGGGCCTGTAATGCTGGGTACGTCTCACTTGCACACGAATACGAACTTCTTCTTTGACTCTCTTATAGCCGGCTCCAATCCCAACGACGACGCGACGACGGCAAAGTACCCGACCGAATATAGGTACTTTTAAACTGGCTCGTATTCTCATAACGTGAACCGCTTTTCAGGATGGAGTTTGACGGTCCGCTATACCTGTCGCAACCTCGTCCGACATATACAGGATTGCCCGCGACCGTGAACTATGCTCAGGCATTCACCCTTTCCGTGACACTGCCTTCGACCGCCACTAGGGTCTCCGGTACGACACCGCTTGTCCTCCTTTTCCTATAACCTTTATTCTAACTCTACAAAGAGTGTCGTTCATGAATCTGGGCTTTGGCGTTCACATGGACGAACGCATTATGAAGCTCGTGTCAGTTTTGTCTCCCGACCAGAGGACGCTTACAATTACTGGGCCACTCACGCCCACGTTGTATCTTCAACGACACGTCGTCGAATCGCTCCCACTGGCACGCGGTGACATGTCAAAGGGAAGCGGTGTTATGAGAGCCATGCGATTGAAATCTCACCATCAGCGCCATTGACATATCAGTACGTTATAAGGCTAATCTCGTTCCGTTGTACTAATCCAGAGTGCAGGAAGGATGTTCACGATGTGAAAGTTCACAACCAGTGTGCCAACAGGATCTTAAAATATTGGTACAGGTATCAGTGAAAGTCGGAAACTTGGAACCGCCCACCTCCTCTGGAGCAGCTTTACCTTTACCGCAAGGACAATAAGGAGTATGTTCCGCGACCTCCAACCGACCTCCAACAACGACGCCTGGATTTCAGCGAGGGAATTGTCTGAGCTGATGAGGATGTCGAGAGCCAGTGTTTATTGTAAACTGTCGCACCGTCTCTCATCTGCAGCTGCGAGTTGACCTCATCCCAGAGCCGCCTGTTGATGGCCGCAATGAACTCACATTGTGTTATGGAGACAACTATTGGAAGACGATGATGCGGGAGGAAGGTTCGCAAGCAGAAGAAACGTAGCGTTGTGATACATACCAGTACAATTCAGTCTTGATTCAAACAGATGCAGAATGATCAACAGGCAGCATTATCATAGCCAATGAAACTGCATTAGCTTGCAGTCTTTTAATTGCTGGCATTAAAACTATCACATTTTCAAAGACAAACAGGTCGGCAGGGAATATACGGTGCTTAAAGGTGCATATGTCCAGCATATGTCCTAGGGTCCAGATGATGACGCCGGCAAATGCCGAAAGCCGGTGTCCTTGAGGTGGAAGTTTGTCTTGCCTTGAATTGACTACTACCGGACTTGCCGCTCTACTCGATGGCGCAGACACAGAGAGACGAGATCTACGATAATAGGTGGTACACAGCCGGGCCTACAATACGGCCGAATGAGCCATCCCAGTTGCCCAAAGACCATTATTCACGAGTGTGCAAAATACCTCTAGAAACGCATTGCTAAAACCAGAGGACGGTACTGGTAGGCTAGCTCAGAATTTGGGCCGCCTCAGCCTGACTTCGGGGCTCACTCGCAAAACGGTGAAGGTCAGTCGTGAAGAACATTCATAAGCAAAAAATCCATAACTCTCCTTCCCTTAGCGAACAAACACAGTATATGGGACCCGTCAGTAGGTCGGACTGCTAAAAAGTTTCCAAGATCTCCGGCTCCTCCGCCGTGTAAACAGTTAACCACCCGTCGCGTCCTACCAGCGAGAGACCTCGTCAACAGACTCCTCGCGCTCAAAGTCCAATTCTGCTGGCTACATCACCTCCACCATCAACTCGCGCAACTCCGACATCCACAGCAGCACCAATCGTCGCAGTCATTGCCGATGCCGCCACATCGCCCAACGCCACCGACGTGTCCTGCAGTGATGCCGAAGACCTTTGATGTCTCTCCTCACTCTTGATAAAGCAGTGCAGAAAGCCACCATGCCCGAGCTCTACACTGATTATCTCAAGACGAGCAAAGTCAAGACTGTCGCGCAGGCCTCGAGGATTGCAAAGGAGCTCCGGATTGTCTTTTAGTGGGGTCGCGAGGTGTCGCGCAGTAGAGAGGAATGGTATAGGTATCGCGGGAACATTGATTCGGCCATTATGAGCAGTGCGGCGTGTGACAAGTATGCCGATGTTCTTGACCATACGGCAGAGAAGACCGAGGAGCAGCTGCAAGACAATGAGCAAAGTCAAGAAATGAAAGAAAGGGAAAAAACACACCTAAGGCTTGTAACCGCTAAACTGTCCGTGCGAAGAGGCCCCCCAAACAAAATTGAAATGGAAAACTTGACGTCGCAACTCAGCAACGTTCTGGATCTCGAGACTCGGAAAACTTCTCGTCAAATCGAAGCTTCGGTATGATACGCGCATAGTACTTGCGCGCCGCCAGCTTCGAGTCATTTTCCGACTTGGCACCAGTTACCACCGTCTTCCCAGAGACGAGGGCCGTAGTCTTCGGGTCGCAGATACGCATGATAACAGCTAAAAAACACTATGTCAAATGATATTAACAATTGGACACAAATGAGGAGGCGCGATTTTGATAATAGTACCAACCTTGGCATTGTATTCCGCATTCCGGGCGTGGAGCGCGATCGTCTTCAGGTCAAGCCGACAGTCAAGATTGACAGTGGCAATAATATAATCTGAGCATAGGCCCGATGCCTTCGACGGCGGCGATGCGTTGCTTCTTGAGCGTGAGGGAAACAGGAGTGGCGGGCGTGGCGGCCAGCGTCAACGACCAGCGAGCGTGTCTACCGGTGATGGTGGCGGCTCGGACGATGTTGAGAACTGCGGCAATGGCTGCTGTATGTCTGCTCGAACGTAGAGTACGAATTGGAGAGTGATGAAGGATTGGGAAGAGTGAAATTGCGCAAGGTATGGGTTCCCGGCAGGACACCACGGCCTCGTCTAACACGACACAACCCACCTCGGCAAGAGACAACATCCACTTGACACCCACGAACAACACCTCCTGCCCCAAAAATGACCCTCGCAAGCGGAGATGGGAGAGTCATCGGACTCAGTTGGATTGTAGACATCACGTCGGTGCACGGGAGTCAGTAGATGAAGTGTTTTGTTTCTGCAGGCCTGGGGCCGTGTCAGCGCTGAGAGCAGCCCACGACAGGCAGACGCACCATGTGTCACTTAGCTCCCAAAGCTCTTGCCCACGACGACATGCCATGTAGGCCCGTGCTCCTTCTCGAAGTTGAATTTCCCTGGTGCCACGGACGCGATGTCGACGCTCTCCTGCTGCATCTCCTCGCTCATGTGACGTTCTTGATAGTGGCCTTGTGTTATTGTCGGCAATGCTGTACTGGATGTGCGACGGGTGCGACGGGGTAGTACTTAATGTAATTGGGAGGGAGTTCGCGCGAGAGGGCTCTCCAATACATAGACAACATGTGAAGCCTAACGCTGACCGCCTGCGTGGCTCTCACAGAACTCGTGGAACTTTTTTGTAAGCCTTTCTAGAGGTTGATAACTGCTTGCACAGTCGACTAGGTAGCAGGAACTCACGCTTTGTAGTCAGCCTCAGTCTTTACGCGGAGAGCCGTCACTGATTCCGAATCCGCCCCAGCAGACGCAACCCTCAACTCCTGATTTCCGCCATCTTTTAAGGGATTGAGCAGATCCTGGTCTTTGTGGAGCTCGGTGGTAGCTGCAGAGGGCATGAATGACGATGGTTTGAGAAGCGCAGTCGTAAGTCGAGGTGACAACGAAAGCTCGATCAACTTCTTGTTCTGACAATGTTCATCCTGATTCCGACATCAGTCTTTCTCTTTGATCCGCGTACACATAAAAATGCCGTAGCCACAGGATACCTGTTCCAATCAATGGCGTCTGGCACGTTGGCGATGCATCGCAGCTGAAGCCGCCACTCAAGCTTCAAGATTCCAACAATGTCCATCACGTTCCTCTAGTATGGTGCTACTAAAATTCATCTATAGTAATAATGCGGCGTACTCTTGTTCAGATAAAGCTACCGTTCGATGTGTAAACAATCCCCAGCAGTCCTCCGAAAACCGCATTCCAGAGAGGGTGAGATCTACTCTATCTTCTCGCAGACGCAATGGCCTACGAGAGAAGCCACCACCGTCCATGAATGTGTTCCTCCGACGCGTCCATTGCCCATGTTCCCCGCGAGTGAAACAAGAAAACCGTCCGTCTGTGATGGAACCGTACTCGTTGTCCAGGCTGAAGTCGCCCTGAACTTGGGTCGCTTCATCATAGGCAAATACAAGAAAGACAGTGGTGAGGGTAGGTGAAGCCAAATCCTCAATGAAGAGGATCTCTTCCTTTTCCCAGTCTGCATCCACCAGCACACGATTCCTTCTATACCAGCCGTACCGCGCTTCTTGTAGGTGGCGGAAGCACTGTCTCTCTTCGAAGAGATCTTCGTCCTCGCTGTTAAACTTATCATTTCTGCTGACTTCCCCACACTCTCCTCATCAGCCTCAGCCTCGCTTGTACCTTCGCCCGGCTCATCGTAGCCCTCAGTGTCGGAGTTTTCACCGTCCTCATCATCCTCATTGCTCCAGCAGGGGTTCCGAATTGGCACAATGTACGCCGGATGACTCAAGGCGAAGACGCGCAGAGCCGCAAAATCGCGCACGGTGCGCCGAAAAAGTGGGTGGTCCCAATAGATATCAGAAGGATGATGCTGAGAATACTTGAGCAAAAGAAGAAAAAGCAGGATCTACTTGCTCACACCATAGGCTTGGTACACATTTGGGACCGTCATCAGGCGCAGTTTGCGAAGAATAGACTCTTTAGGATTGAATGATACAAGTAGCGGAATGATTTGAGTGCCATTTCAGGCGAGCACCTCAGGGTCAAATCCAGCAGGCGCATGTCACGGATCGGACGAGCGATGGACAAGTCCGAAAGTAACGCGAGATCAACATCCAGCTGGACGATGTTTCCAAAGGTGTATATACGCGTCGAGGGCTTGTAGCGTGAAAGCGGAGGGTCTGCCTCGTCAGCGATGGTGGCGACAGGCGACTGTCAGAAGTTCAGGTTTTGAAAGACAACGCTGTGAACGGCTGCAAACCTTGATGGCGGTACCAAGGCTGTCTGTGGCCCTAGAAGGCATAAACTCCAAAGCGTATATTGTGGATGCCTTGTCTACATCTTCCATGAAGGCAGCGACCTATAAGGAGTGAGCAGTTAGATATGGTGACCTCTATCCTCCAAACAGTCATACCTGATCGGCAGCAAGGCCTTTCGCGATACGTGGTTGGTATAATCTGCGCATGCACGAGTAGAGAAGTGCGGAATATCTTCCGTTGTCGTAAACCTTGGAGCGCTTGAATTCATCAAGTGCATCCCACGTGAAGTGGTAAATCGAATTGAAGAGTTCAAGGGGAGTGTGATGCAGTCGCCGATAAAAGTCGAGGAATTCTGGGTTATCGAAAAGCCTGTCATCCCAGAAGAGGGTGTTGACGGAAGGCTTGGGAGCCAAAGCCATGGTGGTAACGGGAAAGAACGGACACAGCATTTACACAGCCACCACCGCCATGTACCTACCGTCACACCATCCGCTGCTGTCCGTAACTACAGCACTGATCGACAAGGTATGCTCATGCCCTATTCTGCAGTCTCTCTTTAAATAGGACGATGACTACAGTGAATACCTGGACGACGTCGACAACTATAGCCCATGCGGACGATGTCTATTCACAGTCAGGACTCGGACGATAGCGAGGACCAGGTACGCCGTAGTCTCTGCTCGGCTGGAGGTAGTGCTGCCAATGGCGGCGAGAGCGCGGAGGACGGCATCAGCAAACATGACCGGTCACCGGCGAGACGGACACCGCGTGCGAGGACATGGACACCAGGACAGACCGATCACGACAAAGTTCCAAGCCGAGCAACGAGAGTTCGCTGCTCAGCATATCGAGCTGTACATGCGTTACCTGAAACGCGATTGTCGTGCTGGAGAGATTGCTTTCGACGACAAGAAGGTCAGCTTGTTGGCGTTGCAAGCACGATTGAACAGCATCGCCAAAGAGCATGGAGACACGTACATGGACGGTATCCAGCCTACATTCAACGCCATCAAGGCATGCCACTTCGATTCTTCGTGGAATTGGGCCCGCCAGAATTGCCTACTCATCTACGATATCATCCATAGTCGTTGGAGTACTGCCGACCGCCAGATTACCGCCATCCTCAACCGCGCCGACCCCGACCTGCTTGAGGTTTTGCAGTACGACATCAGCCGCTGCGATCCTACCAAGGGTGAGAACTACAGGTTGGCGAAGGAGTTTGGATCGCAGTCGAGAACACTCGCGAGTTCATCAACCAGCCTCCTGTTTACAAGGATGGTAAGCGTAATCGTTGTATCCTATCTGCTGTTGTCTAATTGTTTTCAGTTATGTTCCTCGCACCGAGGTTGTGTCCTCCTTCTCCTCGATACTTACATTCAGGTTACTGTCGGATCGTCTTCGACGTGCTCGAGTCCGGCAACGATGCCTCTCTCATCGTTGTTCGTATCCTCTGGTGCGTAATCTCAGATTCACCTTGTCTCAGACCGACTCTGCCTTTGTTTCAATTCTGAGCTTACTATCGTTGCAGACCTGTCTGCTGTCGACGTCCTCCCGACAAAATGTCCCCACTCAAGCCTTCACGACCGAACAGATCTTGTTACCACCGCCGTACCCGTTACCCCAAAAAAAGGGAGAAAAAAACGCGAAAAACGCATGCGGATGCGTCGGCACCGAAGAAAACAAAAACTTCTACTGCTTAATTACATGTAAATCACTTTTCGTCGCTTGGAGCATAAGTACATATGCAATATTATAGTGGCAAGAAGCATGGTACAAGTCGCCTCAGCCTTACACGCGCGACTGCCAATGGAAACGCCAACACTCCGTACTTGTAGCGGAGGCGCCGGAAAAGACGTGCAGGGAAAACCCGCTGGAATCTAAGACCCTTCTAAGACTCTCTGCTCTCGCCATCATGGGTATTCCTGGACTGTACGATGTGAGTTACACTACTAATCCTGGTTGCAATGTTGATGTTCCTGGATAGCATATTAAGCAAATTGCTCGAGTTGTGTCCCTCCACGAGGTTTCGGCAATGGAGGGGTTTATGGCTCAGCGTCGAGAAAAGGGGTACATTCTCGTTGGCATTGATGCGTGGTATGTCCGTTAGTGCTTGTATTTCTGGTTCTGACATTATTCAGCTTGTGGATTCAACGCATCCTCCATGGTCAAAACATGCACCACGTTCATAAGGGCTCGAATGCCGAAGTAAAGGAGCTTCTTCGCCGCTTGCGAAACTGCTTAATTTCGCGATCGTGCCGCTCTTCGTCTTCGATGGACCAGAACGACCGAAGCTCAAGCGAGGCAAGAGGGTCGTCCACTCTCCGGGTGGCTTATCGGAATATTCAAGGAGTTAATTGATTGCTTTCGGTTTCTATCATCTTGATGTAAGGGATTCAGCAATATGATTAGTTTACATGGCTCACATTCTACAGGCTCGCGGCGAGGCTGAGGCCGAGTTGGCGGCCCTTAACTATCGCAAGCTCATTGACCTTGTCATCACCGACGACGGCGACGCTGTCATTTTCGGAACGTGCATCTTGGCCCGCAAGTAAGCCTCTCATTCTGTGCAAAATGACATTTCTAATTGCCTGTCAGTCTCGACCTTAAAGAAGAGTTACCTTCGCTAACGATATACGCTCGGAACCGCATCATGGAGGAACTTGGAATGTCTCCCGGTGGCCTTCTACTTTTCGCGCTACTCGTCGGTGGCGACTACGATCAAGTAAGTAGATTGCATATTACTTTGCGAGTTATCAACAAGTATCTTGTAGACTGGATTAAAGGGATGTGGCGGGGCGATTGCTGCTGGTCTTGCTCGTACTTCTCTTGGGGAGAAGCTCCGTGAAGCGTTTCACAAATTGTCTCCCGCGGATTTCGCTGTCTTTTGTCAAGCATGGCGCATTGATCTGGCGCGTGAACTCACGACGAACGCCTCCGGCATGCTACCATCGCGTTGCCCCGGCCTAGCCAAGACCGTCCCTGCAACTTTTCCGAACTATACAGTCGTCAAGCTATACGCTGCTCCCATCATCACGGAAAGCCTCACGGATACCAACTTTGTTCCCCGCGCCCCAGATCTTAGCACCGTAATGGATATCTATGCACGTTATGTTCATCCAACAATCAAAGCGAAGGTCAAGCTACTTCACGACGACATCGTTCCAGGTTATTATTTTAAGGCTCTTCAGTTGGGCAAGGTAAGACTATCTCTGCACAAATCTTCATCTCTTCTCATTCCAAACAGTACATTTCCGATGATTTCGTTACCGTCAACAAGCAGCTATCCGATCCGGCAGCCAGCAGAACATTCACGGTTGCACAACTCACCCTTCGAAAGAGTCGAGTCACCCACATCACTCCCTTTCTGTGTCTTTCATCTGCAACCCATCGACAGTACACTGTCAACGTTCCCGCTCCTCTTGTCTCTCATATGTTACCTGCCCGGATGGCAGGCGGGAATCACATCTCTACGACATACGAGTGTGTACTCCCAATTCTGCTTACTTCGACACAACCTCTTGGTAAGCACATTCTCTATATTCTATTGCAGGTGCTAACTATGGGCATAGTACGCGCTAGACATCGGCAACGTCGGGTGGACAACAATGGAGACGGTAACGATGACGATGACGATGACGATGACGATGACGGAGACGATTCAGATAACACCGACGAGCATGAGGACAGTGGCGATGACCAGGCGGATATGGATGGTGACTCCGAGGATGGATCCGATGAGGATGACGACCAAAGTGAAGGTGATGAGAATGAGGCCGAGGAGGAAGTGGATAACGGTATGAGTGACGTTGAGGTGATGGAGGTTTCAGGCAATGGGCGCGGCTCACGCAAGTGCGGAGAAGCAGTGCAGTCGAGGTGATTGACGTGTCAGACGATGAGCGGGACCAGGATAATGGTGAGATTGAGCTGCTGGAAAACTCATGTGCTGGGAAACAGCAAGGAGGTATCATCGAGGTAATCGACATCTCCGACGATGAGTGGGACCAGGATAATGGTGATATTGAGCTGCTGGAAAACTCATGTGCTGGGAAACAGCGAGGAGGTAGCATTGAGGTAATCGACATCTCCGATGATGAGTGGGAGCGTGGTAATGACGGTGCTACCACTGTTTCCAACAACAATCGGGAGCGGTCTGGTGGCGTTATTGAGGTTATTGACATTTCGGACGATGAGGAGGCAATGGACATTTCGGATAGTGAATAGCAATATTGAAATGTTGTATAAGTAGCTTTTGAGTATACATCTACTGTCATAAACGTGATGCACCTTGAACCTGCCATTAACTGAAGCGGTAGACAATGGGAACGTGTAACATCACCTGCTTCCTGTATCCTTTACTGCTTGAACGAACAAGGTGTAATCTGGCTCTCTCACGTACGCCTAATATCGTCGTGGGAGCAGCCGGCTAGTACAACGCAAAACTAAAGGATCTATAGGGGGCTGGCTACTAGCATCACGTTATAGCGATGGAACCGCCGGCGCCATCGTAAACTGGGGTAGGCCCTGCACCAAATCTACGAACTGCTATCAGCCCTGATGTTGGTTGTTTGCCCCAACTAGATGCCACCGGTCTGCTGAACGTCGGCTGGATTCTGGAATTCAGGGACTGAAGCGTAGGACCCGGTTGTTCAGATTATGCTACGACGGCGCCACCTCTGGGATCAGGTCCATGGAAATTAAAGTAATGGCAGTCCTGCTGGTCACAGCTTGAGCTCAACATTTTTATCGTTTCATATTAACCTTCTTTTCGTCCTTAGCGAGTGGCATCATAATCAAGAACCAAACTGGCTGATTTCAACATACCCAAGAGGAAAGTATCTCACTACTCGATCTTGCCGGGGTCCAAAGTTTATTTGCTTGCTTTCACCGTAACAGTCTCCTGCCAAGCCGTTGTGGGGATCCACACAATCAATCTTGAAAATCTGTAAGTCTCTACCTCCTTCGAAGTTCCGCTTGTTCACTTCAAACGCCAGCGACAATCATAACTTGTCTGCGGTGTGTTTTGGCACCCTCTAGACTTGGCAAGCATGACGCCGCAGGATTACGAATGCAATCTCGCCGTTATGCATCCCACCCCAGTCTATGCATATCATCCAAATGCTGGCGTTGTGGCCAATCTGGAAGCTTATGTGTGCTCTGGGGCGTCTTCCACAGCCCAATCCTGCGGTACTATATCCTCAAAATCTGGGTCTTACATCACTCCAGCTGACTTTTATCCTGCCACCACCACTTCAGTCGATGAGGTGGGGTCAGTGTATCGCCTCCAGGCGCAATATCCGGCCTATCCATATTCGACCAGAGATCGCCTCTCTCCCACTTTGTTTCCTCTCTTTTCGAGTTGTATCTCAACTCCCTATTCCAAAAACCTGCACCCTCAAGCCCCGCCTCCAGTTAATACCGCGTGGACGCCTACTCAAGGCGCGGGAAATCGACTGTCTCTTCTAGACGACGCGTTGGAAAGTGGCCAGTCTTCAAAAAAATCGTATACAACACCCAAGAAGCATTCGCAGAAAAAGAAAATGTATCAATGCAAAGTTTGCCAGCACGAATTTCCTAGGTATGCTCAAGTCTTTGCCGTCATGCATCTCTTTCTGATGATATCGACAGGCCGGGCAGCCTCAGAACCCATATGAATGGTCACAATAATATTCGCCGTGCGTTGTCCTGCTGTGACACTCGTGCACACCTATTAACCTTTATTCTAGCTTACGGATGTGTCATTCCTGGCTGCGAGACGACCTTCACGGTCAAATCCAACGCTACACGTCACTCCCGAAAGCATATAACCGGGTGCTTGGGTGAGTACGCACGCCCAATGCTAGTAAAGCAATCAGTTTAACCTGGCGGCAGGGCTCAGGTCAAACACTGAACGCAGAATTGGCAATCGGAGGCCAGTTGGGGTAACGTTACAGAGGGCAACTTCGAGGCTGGACGCCAATTATTCAGCGGCTTTCCACCATCCGCGCCACGATCAGGCTTTTCCTCCCGTCGCCCAATGTCCCTCTGCTTCTGCCTTTCAGGGGCGGGACGCGTATTATTCCCAAGAGGCCGGACGACAGTACGACTCGCCAGCCGCGAACGCCAAGCATTCTTGAACGCATTTGCGTTGTGTGGGAGAGCCGGAAGTTTCTCGGTAGGTTTCTCGCGGGGCGCAACCACTGTTTCATGACGACGGTCAGCGACATGCTTTCTCGTGTATGCCAACCGTTCCTCATCAGCGGCGCCGTTGACCAGCTCATCACATCCTTCTTTCTTTCCTCTCGCTGTATCCGAGTTGATTCCCTCCCTCACTATCGTGTTCCCTCAGTCCGTTTCCGTCAGCTTTGTACGCAGCAGCCTTGCCCCTTACGCGTCGTCGTCGCCGCCGTCCATGACGACGAGCTCGCCTATCATAGTAGACACCGAGAACGACTTCTTCGTGCTGCACCGCATCCGCTATGTCTCTAGTGATTTTGCTTTTGATGACACGTACACTCGAGAATGAACTTGTCGAGTTCACCATCAATGCGCCAGATTGGTTAAAGGAACGATTTTGTCGTTAACATGCTCGTATGGCCTGCGACACGATGTGGGATGGTGCAAAGGAGATGAGTTTGTACCCTAGCTATGAAGAAGGTTTCAATCCAAAAATCTAGAAGTACACAAAAGTAATTTTTACGCAGTATTACTATGACGCCTACACCCACAAACCTTTGACTTCCTACTGAAAGGATTGAGCTGTGAGTCTTTGATGTAAAGGAAAGATGGCTTACAGTAAATTTCATCCTCATTCATCATCTGATGAGATGTCTATAACATCATTGTCAGGGGGGCCCCGGCTTTGCCTTACCAATCGACGTAGGGTGGAAGAACGTCCTAGCCTGGAAGGAGCTTCATCGTCGGACAAGATGTCTATCACCTCGGGGGGTGAGATACGTCGCCTAACCAGTTGAGGTCGAGGTCGGGCAGATCCACGCGAAGCCTGTCCACGTCCACGGGAAGGCAGCTCTGCTGGCACAGGATCCAACCTGGCGTTAGGTTGGGCAGGGGGGGCAATGGGAGTGGGAGCAATAACTGGAGGAAGAGGGCGCATATCTTTGTACTGGTCAAATTTTTTCCACATCGATCTTTTGAATCAACTTTTGGCGCTTGTTGTCTAACTGCAGTTCCTCCCGGTGCAGTCGTTTTTTAAGGTGCCTGGTCTTCTTATTGGCATATTTCTCTGCTAGATTTGGGGTCACCCATCCACGGTGAACGACTGTGATGATAGCGGCACGGCAGGTGGGACCTGTTGGAGTGAAATGAGTATGAATGAGGGGATAGGATAAACTGCATACAGGTTGGCTCCAACTTTTGCGCGTCCCACCAAGCATGGAGGCATTCCTACAAAGATTTAGATTGGGAAGGAAGACGGGCACAGGGAAATACGCACGATATGATAGAGTGTCGCCAAACAGGGACAGGGAAGTATAAATACGGGCTGAAACTCATTATCACAGCATATCTATGCCAAACCACATGAAATATAGAACAATATACGACGAATACTGAGTTACTCACCGGGCATCTAGTTTCCACCCTCCACGCTAGCGCCGCCTTGTCCATCCTTTTGATTTTCACGAAAAGGTTTCGTCCTACGACGTCTCCGAGTCGGTCTGTCACCAGCTGTTTCGGCATATTAGAAAAAAGCAGAGTGTATAGCAAAGGCCAATGTACATCGAATCGTGCTTGGTGCCCTAAATCCCCGGGGTCGCATTCGAGTTTTAATTGTTCCATGCTTGAGCGAAAAAAACAAAACAAAGGAACCTGACAGTGACAAGATGGGACGTGCAACGCGCCAAAAGGTCTTTCAGTGCAAAGGAAACAGCGTGAGAAAGGCATCAAACGCTGACATAAGCAAAGCAATCTTGTCTTTCCATGCTCATCTAGACCCAGTATCGATAGGGTTTACCTCCCTTTTACGACTGTCTGGAGTCGACGTTGCTTTACACTCCGTGTTCTGCGAGGAGCGGAAACCGGACGATGCTCATCTAGACCCAGTATAGTCGATAGGGTTTACCTCCCTTGTACGACTGTCTGGAGTCGACGTTGCGTTACACTCCGTGTTCTGCAAGGAGGAGCGCAGTAAGGGGATGAAGAAAAAGGTGTACTCATGTCGGTGGGACAAGGACTTCAATATGGGCTTCAAATCATCAAGTTCGACGTCTGCGTATGATCACGTTCTTCTCCTTGAATCATCTAACTCGTTTCTTAGGGACAACAATACGTTTGTGCTGGAGAACATGTTCGCTGCAGATCATGACCAACGTCTTGAACTATCTCAAGATCGATCTGAAGGAGGTTAGTTTTGCAGAGCTTTCCATCCGCCACATGCTTACATGTCGTATAGTTTGCCGCCAAATTTACCCAGGATCCAGTCAACGATTGCTCGATACAATTATCAAGTCGTCACAGCAAAACGCTCAAGGATCTCATTTCGCTACCATTCCCTTGGCTGGCATTTCCACTCGCGTTACTTCAGGTGTCATACCTTTCCGAGCGTGTAAGCTTCTCAATGACTTGATGAAGATTTTATCTCACTCTCTCTCTTGCCAGACTTGTCTCGCAAGATTGACCCTCTGCACATCAACTCCAATTGGCTGGTCGAGTGTTACATTCCTAACCTCATCGCCAAGCCCTTCCAGGTCACTAAGCATTCGGGAGGTCTGGGATACGACGTTTCCCCGATAAGGTGGTGGACATGAAGTCGTCTCCTGCACGCGATTACGAGGGTGTTCTACCGGTTAGCTGTCTCTGTTCTGGGGTTCGTTCAAAAGCTAACTGTCCATAGTGCATCATCCCTTGCATGGAAGGCCTCCTCGAGCCCGCTGACGATAAGATCGTCCATGATCTCCTCTTTGAATGCTGCACTTGGCATTCCCACGCAAAGAGTCGTCTTAACTCCGATTCTAGCCTGCATCACTTTGACGCTGTTACTCGCCGTCTCACGGACGGCCTCCGTCTTTTCCAAAAGAGCGTCTGCCGCAAGTATGAGACTACGGAGACGCCAAAGGAGGCCGCAGCTCGCGTTCGCAGCGAGGCTCGCAGGGCGGCTCGAACGACCGCATCAAGTTCTGTCCCTGTTCCTACTGCAGCTCCCTCGACCCAGAAGGCACGTAAGAAGACCGTCAAGACAGAGTACAATCTGGACACGTACAAGATTCACGCGATCCCAGATGTGCCAGCCTGCACCGGTGAGTTTGGGACTACAAACGGTTATAGCACTATGGCGGTAAGTCCAAGGTGTTCATTCGTTGAGAACACAAGTCTTATTGTTCGTAGGGAGAGTGCGAGCACGCACGTCCTAGAACAACATATCGAGTTCGTACGAACAAACGTAAATTTGTCCACCAGATCAAGAAAATCGAGACTCGCCAACGGCGCTTGCGGATCATTCGTGAAAAGGACGAGTTACGAGAACGTTGCATGAAACAGGTTCGAGGCCACGATGGACGGACGAAGGATGGCAAACGCAAGGACACATCTGCGAGCCCAAGAGGCGCAGAAGAAGTGGCCGCCTCCGATCCCAGAGTGCACCACCATATCTCGGACTCGAGAGGTACCCGCAACAGCTACTCGAGTTTGCTTTCCAGGATCCACAGGACATCGCTCTCAAGGCACGTTAATGTCGGCATACATTGTGTATAAACTAACACCATACTCAGAATTTCACTCCCAAGCTCCGCAACCATATTCTTGAGCGCCTGGGTCTTCAGCCTGCGGATGGCGTGTCCTTTTCTGCCGAAGAGCGCCGCCAAGTTAGCATCAACAAGGACATGATGTACTTTCACAAGGTCCTGCGCCTCAATTATACCTCGTACGATCGCCGCCGACAGCAAGATATCATTAACCCATCGACAAAAGCCGATATCATGATGCTCGCAGACCCGGCCGATCAAAAAACGCATCCTTATTACTATGCCCGCGTACTTTCCATCTTTCATGTCAAAGCGTGCCTTGCTGGAGGAAAGTATAAGCATCTGGAGATTTTGTGGATCCGTTGGCTTGCTCTCCATGAAGCACAGCCTGCAGGTTTCGTCAATCGTCGGCTTTATCAAGTTGGATTTGCGGACGCCAACGATCCTGAGGCGTTTGGCTTCGTTAGTCCGGACGATGCGCTTCGTGCCGTGCAGTTGATCCCGAATTTCGTTCGCCGGAAGACGAACAACAAGCTGTACAAGTCTATAGCCAGGCGACCAAGCGAGGGCGACTAGACTCGTTTCGATTTTACGTGAACATGTATGCCTTTGAATTATACAGTTCGTCCCTACTAATTCGCATTTCCAGGTTTGTGGATCGTGACATGTTTCATCGCTTTACTGGCAACGGGATTGGACATCGTTCGACCTATCAAGCGACGAGGATATTCCGTGATCAGTGTGACCGCGCGTATGGCGCATGGGTTCCAGGGACCGCGAACAAGATGGACGATTCGGAGACGGAGGATAATGACTTGGCAGAGACCGAGATTGAGGACGGTTGCATTACGGAGGAAGAAGACAATGACTTGGAGAATGAAGACTTTGAGGACGACGATCCCCGACCGACTGCAGATGATAGCGATGAAGAGGACGACGAGGAGGACGCCTTGAGTGAAGAGAGTGAGGTAGAAGACGATTTGATAGACGAACTCGGGTACGGAGACCCATAGATTAGGTATGGCTCTATTTTTGCTCCGTTGCATAACTCACTCCATTTTCAAGAAGAAACGCATGTATTACGGAGTTTTTTTCGGCGAAATCACGTACAAGCTGTGTCAAAATGTTGTAGGTACAGAAGTCAAGAGTACTAGTCGGCGAAAGATTGAGTGGAGAGGTGGGTGGCAGTAGGGTTGAGAACTTGGTCGATGAATTCAGGTCTACAGAAAGGTGAGTCGACCGGAGCTCAAATGAACGGCATGCTGACCGTTTTGGCGTCTTTAGCAGCTCCTCCAGTGGCGCAGAGGCCGCAGAGAGAGCGCGTGTACGCGCTGGTGTGGGCGGCGGGATCGTGAATAGGGAACGGCGGGCATGATCCTCAATGTTTTGATCAAGTCTGGCGCCTCTTCTTTCCACGATTCTTTGCCTTTTCCAACGACTATGTGGAAAAGTAAGTGCGTTCAACGGCTTTCCAATACCGCTCTCACAAAGCAAATTCAGGGTATTGTTGGCCTGTCTAAAGTCTCTGGGTCTGCACCCATGTCCGCGGTGTCGTATCCACAAGGCCGACATGGGAGAAATGGGGCTTGCGAAGGACATGAAGAGACGGGAACGGCTCGAGCGAGTGGATGATGCACGCCGGCGAGAGACCATCGAGAAGGCACGACGTCGGATATTCCTTGATAGCAAAGGAGTGGGAAGTTCTGCTGTGGAGGATTTGCTTAAGAGTCAGTCTGCGATACCGATACGCGTAAGTTTTCTTTCATTTCAAGCGAGAGAGGCTGACCTGTGGCTAGAATGCCTTCTCCGAGTTTTTCCACAAAGTTGAGGCCCAGACGCACATACACACCAATTACTTCCAGCTCTTCCAAAGTGAGTCGCTTCATGAATGGTTCATTGGCGTCTTGAAGCGACTCTTTATTCATCTTATCCGGATTCTCCATGCACTCGGCGAGGCCGTACTTCGAGAGTTTGAAGCGCGATTTCGAAAGATTAGCGCCTTTGGCCGGTCATCCATTCGCAAGTTCACCAGCGATGTGTCTGAGATGAAGCAATTTGCAGCCCGCGACTATGAGAACCTTCTTTTGGTACGTACCGAGCGCGTTCTGAGTATGAAACCATCTGATAATACCTCATAGTGCTGCATTCCATGCTTTGAACAACTTATCATGCCCGCCGAAGCCAACCGGAACGTCATGAACTTGCTGTGGGCTTGTGCAACCTGGAACGCCGTGGCACATCTAACTGTTCAAATGGATGCGACCCTCCACATGCTCGACGTTGCGACTCAGAGGCTTGGTGATGAAATGCGAATATTCTCCCAAGCCGTTTGTCCCCTGTTCAAGACCAAGGAGACTCCGAAGGAAAAGCAGGCGCGTTGGGCGGCAGCCGTGGCTGCCAAGGATGGCTCGGACGCGGCCCCTCCAAAACGTCGGGTGCTCAAAGCAGAGTTCAACTTGAAGACGGTAAAGTGGCACATGCTTGGGGATGTTCCGAAGATAGTCCGTCAGTGCGGACCATTGGGTAACTTTAGCACTAAAGCGGTGAGGTTTGACTGGCACCTAGACGTATTCGCTTGACTAACATTGCATCAGGGAGAATCCGAACATAGACTCCCAAAGGTCAACTACAAGATTCGTACAAACAAACGTGGAGTCAACAAACAGCTGTTCAAGCATGAGACTTCGTCACAACCGCATCCGGATGATGATGATGAAGGACCCCAATCCTCCGACTGCTTATCCGACACTACAACCGAAACTGGGCCTAGACCCCAATAGCAGCTTCGAGATGTCAACGAGTCGGTTGAAGAATATGAAGTTGGCCGAATTCTACCGAGAATACAAAGACGATGAGGCGTGCGTTCCCGATGTACGTTGATCATTTCATCAGATCTTTACTGTTCGTAACTTGTACATTCACAGGTACTTCAGAGAGGATTGTTGAATCACATCCTGGAACGACTGCAGGTTCAACCGGAAAACCCTGGGAATGAGTATTCGCCTGCGCAGCGTGCCTCGGTTGAGATTGAAGGAGAGAAGCTGTTTTTCCACGAGTTGATGCAGGTGAACTATACCAGTTACTCGCGGTGCTGGCGCTAGGACATTATCAATCCAAAGACCAAACCAGACGTCATGCTTCTTGCCTCGCAAGACGACCAACGATTCCACCCGTACTACTACGCGCGTCTCATTGAGATTTTCCATGTCTGTGCCCGAATTCGCTCCAAGAAAGAGGGGGTCTATACGGTCTTGCTGATCCTATGGCTTCGCTGGTTCGATTTGGATACAAAGGCTCCTGGCGGTTTCACCAAGCGGAGGCTTCACCGACTTTCTTTCCGTCGCGCTGATAACCCAAACGCGTTTGGTTTCGCTAGTCCTCGTAGTGTGCTTCGCGCTCTTCATGTTATCGCGAGGTTTGCCTCTCGGCTGGTGACAAATGGCTTCTCTGAGGATACCATGGCGCGTCGTACTGGAGAGTTGGCAGACGAGTTTGATTACCAGCACTACTACGTTAATCAGTAAGTAATCTTCTCCTCACCTTCGTTCTTTCAAAATTGATCGTCATAACAGGTTCGCTGACCATGATCTGTTCATGCCATTCACCGGCTGGGGCATCGGGCATCGAGCAACATACGCCGCCACAAAGATATTTCGCGATGACGTCGAAAATGCGTATGGCGCTTGGGATACAAACGACAAGGGAGTTGACGAGGATGAAGAGGAAGGCAAAGCTACCCGGGAGGAGACGGAGGCAGATAGGGAGAGGGACCAGGAAGACATGGATCAATTTCTTAATGACGAAGATGGCCAGGGTGAGGACGACTATACCGTCTCAGATTGGGAGACATTCGAGATTCTTGGCGAGGATGCGTCGGGTGCGTCGGCTGACGACCTGGAAGATTGATTGTATTTCTCATTTTTTTTCTCTGTTTCATGGCTAACACGAATTCTTAGATATATAGACGAGTTAGATGCAAGTGTAACTTTCAATTTATTAATTTCAACGGCACCAATACAACGCGCGGACAGCAAAAGGAACAATGTAACAGTAAACGTAACACAATGGTAAGAGTGGGGATGGGATGTGGCCAAGAAATGGGTTCAGTGGATCAGAACTGGCATTCGGTGAGCGAGATTTCTTGGTTCTACAGAGGTACTTACCTTTTGGGTAGGATGCCCTGGTTGTTGATGGTCTGACGCTCTCGCGTGGCAGACGCCACAGATAGAACGACCAACTGCGGTGTAATGGGTGTGGGCAGGGAATGGCTGACCGGCGAGTCGACCAACGGAGGTACACGCGTAGCGGCGCTGTGGGATCGTTAGTTTGATGAGGGTAGAGATTTGGGTGAACGCACCCAACGACGATCTGGTCCTTTTTCCTTGCGGCGCGATCCGTTTCTGCGGCGACGGAAGGTGGAGAGAGCTGTGGGCGGAACAGCGGGCAATGGCGCGACGAAGAAGATGGCGCGGATACGATGGCGGGGAGGGCACGAAGACGACGGCGGCGGTGACGAGATGGCAGCGATGAGGTGATGATGGTTGGGAGATAACGGCGGCGATGTGAAGAGAGTACGGCGGCGGAACAGTGGTGTGATGGCGGCGACGGCGGGCAGAGTATGACGACGGCGGTGGCACAGTGGTGGTAGCAGCGAGATGGCGGCGAGGAGAGCACGATGAGATGAGAAAGGTTGCATCTCTGGTAAGCAAAATTCCAGAAAATGAGCTGCTAGGACTCACCTTTTGCCTAAGGACGTCTCCAATACGAACAGCGGCAAATACCGCGACATTTTTTAGGAACGAGCGCGAGATGAGGCGAGTCATGGTTCTTGGATGGTGGTGGTGATTGATGAGCGACGTATGTGACGCCAACATTGCCTAGCGCGGGAGCGCACAGCCACGAGACGCGACCGAGGCGGCGTCCGCTCGCGGCAGCAACTACACATAGAGAAACGGCCATGGCGCGTTAGAGAATGGCCGCGACGCGTAGACACCCCTTGGAGGTGTGGCGGCACGCCTGGTAACGGTTACCTGGATTGCTGGGCTGACCACCTGTATATACTTTAATTGACCATTTATTCTCACTTTTACTGCCCGTTCAAAGCCTACGCAATGGTGAATAAATGGCTGCATTAATGGTCTATGAACATGAAATGTACAGTACAACGGCCTTGTAAGGCCTGAAAGGCTTTTCATAGCCTTCCAGCCCTTTCATAGCCTTCCGGGGCCTATGAAAGGGTCATGAACGTGGTCGAATGGCCTTCCATAGCCATTCGACCCTTTAATGCATTTAAAACTTGTTAGACTTCGACCTTGCTCGAAGAAATTGTGTCTAAGTCTTCTTCATCCACTTGCCTTCGGTTTGCCTTCGGTCACCACACTGACCACTTTTTAAACTCCGATTGAAATACCTTCAATGACGCGTCGCCTTCTTTACTTCATGCCATCACCATCACCATCCCTTCGTCTTCTGCGTCGTCGCCTCTAGCTGCATAACTGCATGGCCGACTTGTCCTCTCCTAAGACTTCCGTTCGCGGGCAGACAGACTGCTCGAGATTGACGATCTCAAGCGGGTGCTGGACGACAGGCTGGCGGCGCTGACGGGTTCAGCGCGTCGCA
Organism: Hymenopellis radicata; assembly: GCA_015501595.1. Classification (NCBI taxonomy): domain Eukaryota; kingdom Fungi; phylum Basidiomycota; class Agaricomycetes; order Agaricales; family Physalacriaceae; genus Hymenopellis; species Hymenopellis radicata. The sequence continues at coordinate 165,237 of JADNRX010000055.1, read as the reverse complement.
TGGCGTGGACAACGACTGGGACTGTCTCGTGCAGTGGTGGAGGCCTAATTTCGAGACGTTTATGGTGTGTTCTTGTCGTCGTCCGCGGTCTCGACAGTCGTTGATTCATGAACAGTAGCTCAAGGTACGCGCCGTATCGAGATGCCACCCTGTCCGTTAATGTTCCCAGATCAACGTCGTCCTGACTAGATATAAGAGCTTAGCTTCTCGCCATCATCGTTGTCGTCTTGGACAAAGATGTCTGGAATGCAGGACCGACGCAAACGACGTCCGTCGTCGTCGCCCGACAATGTCCGGCCTCGGAGCAATTACCCGCCACAACCCAGTAGTTCTGCTGCGCCATTACCGCCCGCACGCTCAGAGGACCCTCCCAAGAAGAGAGCAATTAGTTTTCCATTCAAAACGAAAGTCTTCTTTCCAGGTCCTGCCGATATAAAGAAGATCGACCATAAACAGATGCAGGACGAGAGGAAAGCGGCTGCAAATGCACAGAGACAGAGACATCATCCTGACCACTGGGAGCCCACGGCAGACCGTTACCCACCACGCAGGCGCTATACCCCTTCACCTTCACCCATCCGTTCTCCACCTCGTGAACACGACAGATGGCGGAGCCAGCGACAGTCTCGTGTTATGTCACCGCCGCGACGACGAGAGCGAAGCAGAGATTACGACAGAGATAGGTATAACTCATACCGGCCTTCTTACCAGGATGACGAACATGCCAGCTGGGGACTGCGCGACACTGACCGTTCATAACGTCCGAGCGACTCCCGACGCGATGATCGTCCTGCCGAGCGCGGTCGTAGCCGCGAACGTGCCGTCCTCGACGGCCACGGTCGCCTAGAACTCCACCTCGTCACCGCCCCGCCGCCACCGCGCCATATCGCCGCAGTACTCAGACCACGCAAAACACCTCCATTGCCTCAGTCTTGGCCTGATCACCAGGCTCACGACTATCGTCCAGTTTCACCTCCTTCTCAACCACCTCCCATAGAGCAACCTCCTCCTCCACCGCCGCCCACTGCTCCTCCGCCTTCTCCACCACCAGCCCCGGCGCCTGAACAGCGTCCATTCCCCACACGGCCACCGCTTTCTATCCGCCCTCAAGCTCCAAATAAGGATCATGTTCCTCCATCCCTTCCGTTACCGAAGCCGCCTAAGCAACGTGTTGAAGAGAAGAAGCCTCCACCACCAAAGCCTAAGGTTCGGAGACCCCTTCCTCAGTGTCGATCCCGGAAGCAAGAAGACCAGGCGTACGGGCGTGTTTTCAAAGGTTGCGGATTGCAAGCCGATTACGATGTTACAACCAAGCTCGGTGAAGGTACTTTTGGGCAAGTCTTCCTCGTGACAACCTTTCGTTAATCTTCGTATCAGAGAGGTTCACAAAGCCGTACAAAAATCTACTGGAAAAATGGTCGCCTTGAAACGTATTTTGATGCACAACGAAAAGGAAGGCATGCCGGTAACTGCACTCAGAGAAATCAAGATTCTCAAGGCCTTGAAACACCCCTGTATCCTCGACATAGTGGACATGTTTGTCGTTCGAAGTAAGTTGTCATTTTTTTCACGAGACCCCAGAGTCATATGGATTACAGGTACCGAAAAAGATCCTTTGTCAGTAACTATGGTCTCCCCATATATGGATCACGATCTTGCTGGCCTCTTGGACAATGACCGTGTCAAATTACAGCCCAGTCACATCAAGTTGTACATGAGGCAGTTGTTGGAAGGCACGGAGTACATGCATCGCGTATGTTCTTTCCCGTTGTCGCTGGGCCTCTTTTCTGAGTCTCGCAGAACGGCATCCTGCATCGGGATATGAAAGCCGCCAACTTACTCATATCCAACAACGGCAGTCTGAAGATTGCAGACTTTGGTTTGGCACGAGCGTTTGATTCTCGGGTTGACTATCGGGGAAAAGAGCGAAGATACACTAACTGTGTCGTGACCCGGTGGTACCGGCCGCCTGAGCTTCTCATGGGTGCGCGAAATTACGGCGGAGAGGTGGACATATGGGGGATTGGGTTCGTGCCTTCATTACCTGCCTATATTTACTCATCAACGTCCCGTAGCTGCGTTTTGGGAGAAATGTTTACTCGACGTCCAATTCTTCCCGGAACGTCGGATATCGACCAGCTGGAGAGAATATGGGCACTCTGTGGCACACCAACGCAGCACACTTGGCCGAATCACGACGCCTTGCCTGGGTGTGAAGGCGTGCCCAAGTTCTTCAAGGATCATTTGCCTAGAAGAATCAAGCAGAACTTTGACAGGTTTGTGGAGAGCTAATGCTCTATGTAAACGTTGACTTACTGTCGTTCTGTATCAGCGTCGATCCGGAGACCGTGGATCTCTTGAACAAGCTGCTGATATTAAATCCTGCGCAGCGTCTCACTGCTGCTCAGGCGTTAGACCATGACTACTTCTGGACAGACCCTCTACCTGGAGACCCGAAGACGTAAGTCCTCTTTCGCGCACCGACGCTCAGGTGCTCATATTGTTTTAGGTTGCCGTCTTATGAACCTTCTCACGAGTTGGACAAACGTGTCCACCCAACCAACGGCCCATCGGCAGCGCTCAGCAACAACCCGTTGTCCCTCTCCGTCGTCCGCTCTACGTCCGAGACGTCGCCCCGTTGCCGCCGCAACACTCCTACAACAACCCGCCTCTGGCACCTCATCTGCATCATTTACTACAGATGAATCCTCCTGCGTTACACGGAGATCCCGAAAATCCTTCCACCTTTAACCCCCATTATTACAAGTTCCTTGGACCTCCTCCAAATCGAGGTGGTGGGCATCCTCGCGGCCGACGAGATGGTCCTCCTCCCACGGGTCCTATGTTCAGCAACCGCGATCCGCGAGTCCTACCGAACCGTCCTGGGAATGCACCCAATAATTGGCGTGGTGGGGGACCTCGACAGCACAACTGGCGTGATCAAGGTGGCGGTCCCAATCCTTTGCCATATTCGTAGACACGCTCTCTTTGGTTTACATGTTGTGGCATTAAATCTCTTTCTTTTCAAGCTTCCTTTTGTACAAGACAACATCTACACGCGCACTGACACATGCATTATTGTACATATCTACCATCTGTAATTGACACGCTGCATTCAATTTAACGCTACTTTTATGTTTTGGTTTTGAACTAACTCTTCTGTTTGCAGGTTGCAATATTTCACCTCGTTCTGTGTCATCCATGAACTCTTTTACAGTAACTTTGCACTGCGTTCCCTCGGGCTGTCCGATCTTTTTTCGTCTGTATGCTTCGTTCATCCGTACTGCCTGGCTCCTTCTTCAAGACTTCTACTCAACATCAATGGATTGGGGAGGACAGCAGTAGGGAATAGCACGGGAGGATCCGCGGGTGTCGGGAGAGACACCCACGCCCGTGCCCGTCGCGGGTTACAACCCGTATCATACGGGTACGGGCTACGCGGGTTTGAAGACCCGTGGGTCAGCCCATGGGTTCACCCACTGAAAACAGCAAATATAATCAATTCTGTACACTAATCAATCTGAATCTACATTCATCGCGCTGTCTACATTGTCGTCTTCCCCGCCCTCATCATCAGTGATATCAATCATGTCGAAGTCATCTGGAAGCTCTACTTCCACGGCTGTCTTATCCTTTGGAGGAAGGATTGCCTCACGCGTCACTGCAAGGATGTCCTCCTCCTCGATAAGGTCCATGAGACTCCACGCGCCAACACACATGAGTGCACGGACACTTTGCGCACTAAGGCGATTCCGCTCCCACGTAATCAACCGTCGAGCTCGGCTAAAGATTCGTTCGACGGAAACCGACGTAGCTATGAGATATGTTTAATAAATGAGAATGGAATACAGGAGACAGCATACCTGGAATAGAGTGATAGTCCAAGGCCATTTGAGCCAGCCGCGGGTAAGTCGATCGCTTATCTTGCCACCAGCCAATGATGTCCGGCGCTTGCTCGCGGGGGGCAGCAAGATACAGTTCCAACTCGTTCGCTTCCGACGACTCTGTTGGCGGGACCCATGCACGCGAGAAACGGTTTCGGACGACAGATTTCTACAAATGGCTTGGTGAGTCGGTCTAGAGGTGATATATATTCCTTACCTTTTTCATAGCTTTCCGTGGAGACTGTCTCGAGGCCTTCGTCGCCTTCCCAGATCGTGAGCGCGTGAGAAGCTCGTATCGCGGCTCATAGCGTTCTCGATATGCTACCCGCATCATTTCTCGGGCGTTGTCGATCCAGTCGTCGGACCAGCCCGTGTTCTTGAAGTAGTCGAGTTTGTGTTCGGGATGCAGAACTAATTCATATGTTAGAAACCATAGCAAAATATGGGAAAGCACGTACTCATGGCGAACCGATAAACCTCTGAGTCATCGGTTAATGTGTAGTACTTGTTGAGTGTCAGCTTCGCAACGCTGACACTGGATTTGATAATGTCCGACAGGTGAATCTCCTGCACCTTGGCGTGCGTCGTCGGGTTTGCCGGATCAGGAATGGTTTCCTCGATAATGAAGTTGGTGAAGGCGGCGTCGATGTTGTCCATAGCTGGAATGACCTCCGACAGCGTAGGGCTATCCGTTGAGAAGAACACAGTCGCATCCTTGAGGATCTGTAAGAACCAGAATGATCAGCAATATACGAGCACTCAGGAAGACGGTACGCACGCCCAAAACCTCCGCAATCTCCTCCAGAATTTTCCATTCATCCGACGACAGTTCGAGATCGCGAAGGTCGTTATCGATCTTGCCAGTGAAGTCGGAAATGGAGTCCCGATATTCCAGAGCAAATACAATCATATCGTAAGTCGAATTCCAACGTGTCTTGACGTCGCGCGGGATAAGACGTTCGACTACCTTGGATGCACGAAGATGTTTCTTCCAAGCTGGCAAAAGAATGGTGGATGAGTTGATTATCTTGAAGGCGAGGGCACGAAGCTGAAAGAGACAGTCAGCAAGATGTTGTGGTGGAGGAAAGGCGAAGAGAAAGAAGACAACGTTACGTACCTTGACCAGAGCCAAACGTATGGGCTTTACGTCTTCGGCGAGTTGCTTCCTTTCTTCTTCCGACAACTCCGGAAGAACGTCAACAAAACCCTCAAGGTCGTCGTCACCCTCGTTGCCTTCACCGTCCACAACCTCCACGCCCTCAAACTCGATGTTATCGCCCTCGGACAGGCTGCGTAACGCGTCAATAGCGTCTTGAAGCGGATCTCTTTTCTTCTTCTTCGCTGCTTTGCCCTTGCCCTTTGCTGGCTCCTTACCCTTGACGTCGTCCTTCTTCTTTTTGGTCGGTGCTTCAAACAGCCGCAAGAACGCCTTCGCGACAAGGTTCACGGTGTGTGCAAAGCATCGCGTCCGGGTTTCATCGCCACGGAACGAGTTCTCCAGTTGCTCCAGCTCAGTTGTGAAGGTGTCGTTATTGGAGGCATTATCGCCGGTGAAGCTGAGGAGCTGGAGATGCAGGTAAGTACCAGTGGTTGTTCCTTGATGATTGTTTAACTCACTTTATTCTCGATTCCGAATTCTTCTAGGACACGTTGGAATTCGGCGGCCAAAGCTTCGCCTGTATGACTCTAAGATGCGCGTCAAGAGCTGTATCTTAACCGGGATTAGGACATACCTCAGCCACCTCAAGAAAATCCAGAAGAACATTGACCACCTCACCATCGATGATCAGGTGCACCGTAATGGCGATGAACGCGCCGTGGTTCTGAGACGTCCAGCCATCTATGGCGACATTCAGATCACCCTCGTATTCCTTGGATATTGGGTAAGCACAAGCTATCAGAACGAAATGAGTGCGTACTCTGAAAAGCTTTGACAGTCGCTGTCGCATCTTGGCAAAAACGTTTTTGGTGTCCGCGAGACCGTCGTCGGATGTGGAATGTAATGTTCTGGCCGGCCGTTCTTCATAAGGCTCTTGAAGCCTCGGTCGGCGACAATTGCAAACGGTCTGCAATTCTCCGACACCCAGCGAACACATTCGGCACTGAGGGTACGTTAATTCGCGTGTCAAGAATGAGGTCGAAAAACTTACCGTGTCTGGACAGGTGTATGTGGTATGACGGAGTATGAGATGTTCCCCTTGCGGCCACCCGTCGACGGGAAAAAACGACTTGATGCCTTTGCTTGGATGTTTCGCGTGCTGTTTCAACGCCTCGCGAGTACCCTCCAAGGTCGTGTCGTCGGCGGCATCGATGGCATCCTTGCCCCAGCACTTGACGGCATGAGCTCGGAGACGGCCTGAGGAGTTCGCATCCTTCGAGTCCTGGAATCGCCGGGTATTGATGGTGCAGCCTCGAGCCCCACATGGAAAGACGTGTGCCTTCCGGCCTTCGACGTATTCTACATACGCCTCGCCAAAGAAGGCATATATCGGTGAGCGCCATGTTTTCCGTCGATTATCTGCAACAGGGTTAGCTGAGGGATTGTACAGGGATAATATGGAGAGGCTAACCGAGCTCCTCTTGATCTGTAACGGCGGGTTTCTCTGGACGACGACTAGTGCTGTCGTCGTCGTCATCGTCGTCGTCAGCGTCTTCGACTGTGGTCCTTTGCGATGTCGTGGCTGGTGGAGGCGAGGCGGCTGCTGGGGCTGTCGGCGGTGTCTTCCTCTTGGATTTGGATTTAGTAAGCCTTTGCTTCTTGGGCTTGGGCGGTGCAGTGCCAGCACCATCAGACTCTTCGCCTGTGGTGGCGCCAGCCGGCCCGTTACCATCAACGGCGAAGTAGTCCTTGAGCGTCGAGCTCCCAGCCTTGGAACCACTAGGACGAGGGGCTGCATCTGGCAGTAGAAGGTAAGCTCCTTTGTTCGATGTATAAGCTCTAAAACTCACCGCGCACAGGAATACCCTTTTTGAGGAGAGTGCGCGAAAGCCCTCTGCAGCATCGACACCAATAGTTTTAGACGTCGAAGCTGCTGCCTTTGCGCTAGGCTTTCGCTTACGCTTCTGGCCAGGGGGAAGAGGGGGAGGAGAGTCTTCGTGGGTCGGTGCCATGGGTCGTAGTGGTAGTCTTCGTGGTTTATCGTCATATTTATCAGTGTAATGTTTTGATTTGTTGCTAGCTCCTATACAGTTTTGTATTTATTGCTATTGCTATATAGTGTTTCATTTGTTGCTAGTAATTAAGACGGAAGCAAACTGCAGTTGACACGCAGGCGGGAGAGGTCTCCGCCTGCCATGACTGAAAATGGCCATAGCTGCCTAATTAGGCAGTACGGGTTGGCGCGGGCGCAGTGGGCTGCCCACGGGTGTCGAGCTCTCAACCCACACCCGTGCCCGCGTCAACCCGTACCCGCAACCCGCGGCAACCCACCAAACCCGTGCTGTTCCCTAGACAGCAGTTATTCTTAAAGGAACTTCGATACCACTGCAAGGCTGAGCAACCAGTGGAGACGGCGCATGTATCGTGCCTCAAGTCTACGAGAACTCTATGAAGGCTATGCAGACTTCAACAGCAATTTTCTCAGGTGAGCGTTCTATCGGGTCGTCATCTCTGCGCTCTGGGGGCCATCTTTTGTGTATTAAACCAATCGCGCGACTCGCGGAACTCGATCTGTCAGTTCAACGTTCAACGCCCAAGTCATCTCAACGTCCTAGAGACTGAGGTTTGTGCCCGGTTATCGTCTGCTTTGATTTGCGTTAATTCGTCTATGTCTTTCTGTTCGCTAGGCGCCTCGTACCGGGGTAAGCATCGCTTCATCTTCTTCGTTTAAACTTTATTCCTTGAATAGCTTCGCGGCGCACAGCTTTTATTACTGTCAACTGTCCACGCGATTGACTACTTATACTCAACTGTAACTGCGATCTACTCAGGTTGAGTCCTCCTAAGACTTTCGATCACATATGCGGACACGTCTATAAAGCCACAACTAATCCTTTGCCTCAACCTTTATTCTGCCATGGCGCACATCTTTTCCAGCCGCTCAATCTTCGGGTTGGGCTACTTCCACGAGCGCAATTTTGTCGCGCTTCCTCTGCGCCATGTCTACGCCGATGTCAATCAAAGAGATCGGCGCTCAGGTCAAGCTCACACAGACCTTTGGGAACGACGTGAAGACTCCTATTGAAGCGGTGTATGGCTTTCCAGTACCCGCGAGGGCGGCGGTATCTGGGTTCGTCATGATCAAGCAGGATGGGACACGAGTTGTTGGCGTAGTTCAAGAGAAAGCCGAGGCAAAAGCCACATGTGACGTTGCAGTCGCCCAAGGTATAACCGCGTCGTTTATGGAGCAACAGACTCAAGACGGTACGTGTCTCTCCTTTCTAACTCGTATTTGGCGTTGCTGATCATTATTTAGTGTTCTAAGTTTCAGTTGAAAACCTTCCGCCGAATGAACAAGTAGAGATCGAACTCACTTACTCGACGGAGCTCGCCGAGGATGAAGATAACGATTCCATCCGTTTCCACCTCCCCGTACACATCGGCGCTCGTTATGGCCAATCTCCCAGCACGCTGAAGAGTAGAAATACTGCCCCAATTTCTTCGGGTTCTCGTAGCGATAAAGTGCCCTTCATCGAGCTACTTCGCCCATCAGCAGAGTTGGATGTCCGTCGCACACCATTTCCACCGAACTTGGACCGGATCCTCCTCTTCCCAACGCCAAAGATCTGCCATTCTCCAACTACGCTCGGGTGACCCTCACTTCCGAGTCTGCCTTGGACAAGGACTTTGTTCTTACAATCAAATCTGCTGGCCTTGATGCGCCGCGCTGCATTGCAGTGACTCGACGACGCGACGCGCCATGTGGATGGAATCGGCGCTGATTATGGCGGGACGGAAACGCGGAGTGCACTTGCGATGTGTTTCAAGAATCGCAAAATGGATCGCCCTACTAGTGTCTTCGTGATCACCGATGGAGATGCATGGGATTTGGATGGTGTTTTCCAGGCGGTGAAGGATGAGGTGGCGGCGGCTCCGTCGAAAGCTTACCTGCGTGTGTATTGTCTTGGGATTGGAAACTCGGCGTCGACAGCGATGTGCGAGGGTATCGCGCGTGTGGGTAATGGGGCGTGTATGATGGTGACGGAGCAGGAATCTGCTATCACGGGAAAGATTGCGAGGCTGCTCAAGGCCGCGCGTACGCCGCTTATTACGGATATCAAGGTCGATTGGGGCGGCCTGCTTCTGAGACGACGTCTGTGAATGACGCGGAGGCTGGTGATGATGACTATTATTTGGTGTCTGCGATCCGAGAACACCGCCGTCGAGGAGACAAAGAAGAAGAGTTTGAATATCTTTGACGAGTCGGCCTATCCGACCAAGGTCGACTCTAGGTGGTGCTTCCTCCACCTCCTGCTATGCAAACCAGTCCCGCCAAGATTCAAAGTCTTTCTCCGGGCGTTTGTCTGTATATTTATGCCATCTTGAAGGGTAAGCTTTATTCTATCTCTAGTAATTCTCCCTTGCTGATATACATTCTAGGGAAGCAAGTTCCAAAGACTGTCTGTCTTCGCGGAGTGACCGAAGATGGCTCAAATATCGAGCTTCCGATTCCTGTCACCCTCAGCCAGCTTCTCATTCAGGACGACGACCGCCAGCTATTCACGCACTTGCTGCTCGTAAAATTGTGCAAGACTTCGAGGACGGTCGACATGATGCCATGATCAAAGCGGGCAACGAAGCTAAATTCACCGAGGACTCTGGCTTGCTCAAGCGTTCAATCAAGGCGCACATTGTGCGCCTCGGAAAGACATACTCCATCGTGTCATCTCACACGTCTTTCGTTGCGGTGGATGAATCTGGAAAGTATGCAGGCCCCCGCCAACCGCCCCGCGGTCAAACAGTCATCCGATATAAGACAGGCGGTTTTTTGAAAAGCAAACAGGCGGGGGTTCACCAACTTTGGTGGCTCGGGAGCGTGTCCTGACTGGGGGACACCGCCTTTCAAGCGTTCACTCGAGCTCAACATGTCCACCCCAACAGATGTCGGACTGTTACGGTGACGATGACGATGGAGGATCTCAGCCAGAGGGGCTGCCTCGAGGTAAAAAATCGGTGAAGAAAGGAAAGGAGCGTCGCGTGTCCGCTGCTGATGCGAAAAAGTCCCAGGATCCATCGGAGACGCTTGCTAGGCTTCAGGCGTTTGATGGTGCATTTTTGTTGAAGGCTCTGCAGGTGGTCAAGGTCGATGAGAAGGCGGCGAAGGCGGCGTTGCCTAGTGGGTTGAAGGACGAAGTGGTAGCCACCATCTTTGCTATGGCGTTTATCAGCAAGACCATGACTTGCATCAAAGACGCCGACGAGAAGGCGCTTTGGGTAAGTACATTTTAAGTATGCCCTAACGATACCCTAACGATGGGCTAACTACGCCCAAGTTAGGCCTAACTACGATGGCGTTCGTAATTACGAACGCCAGGCGTAATTACGCGAGGCGATCCTAGCTAGGGCCTGGCTAGGATCGTCTCTCCTAGTTAGGCCTAGCTAGGTTGATACATTTTTTGTGAGGTTCACCAACATTTTCCATAACCTCTGGTTTGTTCATTACTCCTGTTAGCATCGCCGTATAATTAACGAATACGATAGGGCCGACTCTAACCTGTTTCCACCTCCCTTTGCTGTTGATTTCACGGCGGGTTGGAACTACGTTCCGGAATGGATCCTCCGTTATGTCGAATACCTCCCTGCACGCCAATTTGTGCGATTCCACGAATACTTGAAGGTTGGGAAGAGATTGGCTAAGAATCTCATCCACAACCACACCGCCAACCCCGATACAAAGTTGAAAGGACGGGACATTCTCAGTCTCTTAGGTATGTTTGAACGACCGTCAATACTCATCATGAAACTGAGTTTGGTTCAGCTGAAGCTAACAAAGTCGCTAATCTCGCTGATCAACTCTCAGAGGATGAGCTTCTCTCCCAAGTTACGTGAGTTCATTGATTCCGACTTCGCTCGGAACATCATGCTCAGAATCACCACAGCACTCTTCTTTTCGCTGGGCATGACACCACTGCGACAACCCTAAAATGGATTATCTACGAGCTGGCGCATCACCCCGAAGAGCCAAGACCAAGTTCGCCAGGAAAACGCGGAGAAGCGGTCCAAGATCACTGCGAACAAACAGTCCGATTTCACTGCAACGGATCCGGAGAACATTACGTTCACTAATGCCGTTATTAAGGTATCGTACTTATAACCATCTGCTTCGTCGATACGAACACTGAGAAAAGGCGACAGGAAGCGCTGCGATTCCATCCAATATCGCCCTGGATTACGCGGGAAAGCGCGACGCACGATATTATCCCGCTGGCTGAACCGATTATGTCTCCGTCTGGCAAGATGATATCGCATGCGCAGATTGAGGTCTTTCCTGGTCAACCGGTTACTGTCTCGACGTGCGCGTACAATCGGTACGATGCTTCCTTACCAATACTCGAGTAGCAAAGCTCAGAGACGTCCGCATTGCAGCGTCAAGGCATCGTGGGGCGTGGATGGCCATAGGTGGAACCCTGCTCGTCGGCTCGGCAGGTTCCCGTTGTATTCTAATTTGTGAGGTCATGCAAGAACGCAACTGATTCTAAGATTAGACTGACCTTTTCTCACAGGTAGGTCGAAACGAATTGTTTCGTCGGTACTGCTATCAAGTACAGTTTGTTCGCCATCAACGACTGACGCGTGAGGAAATCAACAAGTCGCTCGAAAACCTGGCACTATACCGGTGTTCCTCCGACTCTCCCTATTGCATTGTCTAACTCGTCGTTTCTTAAAAGTTGGCGGCGACGTCTTCCTCACGTCAACTCATCAGATACGCCATACTGACTTGATCGTGTTGTAGAGGGCGAGGTAAATAGACATCAAAACATGCTTGACTAGGTCTAATTTCGCCGTCTCAAAAATTCCTTGAAGGTTTACTTGCCGGTGCCGCTTCCTTCATCGAGGTATCCAATCTATTTGCATGGCTCGATTTTATCGCTGAGTCGTCTCGTTCTCAGTACGCTCAACAGCATCGTCTGGACCCGCGAGGAGCACCCGACAACTGTGGCACAGACTTGACGGCCGTACAGTGAGCTTCCCATCTCTCTTCTTGGATGTCGTTCAATCAAGAAATGCCAGTCCTGCGATTCGCACAAACCCTGTTATAGGCTTCAAGTGTTTATTCGCGAACAAGTCGTTAGTTTTTCCCTCTCTTGTTCGTCCCCCAGCATCTAAATGATTCCCAAGCTTCACGTTGAGCTGACGAAGGATGACTCGGGCGGCGTCCTTGACTATCCTACCAGGCATGTCTCTGAGAATCATGATCTTCAGGTAACCTTGCCATCCGACGCTCTTAACGTTCCCACTCCAGGTGCGGTTCCGATGGGGAAAGAACGACTTGGCCATCTGGGATAATCGGAGCACATTTCACATTGCTACGTATTCTTGACGCGGCATTGACACTCGCGTAGCTGCAGAAGGAGCACCAGGCATGGGGGATCATCGCCTGCATCAACTTCATGCGCGACTCCGAAGCAGCAGCAGCAGCAGCGGCGCGAGGGCTCGCCTCAGGTTTACGACTCGTTAGATGCTGTTGAAATTTGTAATCTTCTAATCACTGACTTCATTCCCGTGTTGTGCGCGTCCGACTGATTCGCCGTTGCCTGTATTTACTACTGCCTGTACTGTTACCTAGCAATAACTTGTGTTTATCTCGTTCTATCGAGTCGTGCATGTTTATGAGCCTCGTAAAGCTGCATGCTAACACATATGGCAATGTATCATGAAGTGGACAAAAACCTCAAGTGAAGAATGACAGTGGCTCATTAGAGGTTAGCTACAATCAACACTTCAAGCACCCCCACGAGCATGACGCTGCAATCAACACTTCAAGCACCTCCACGAGCTATGACGCGTGACGCGCTTTAAGAAAGCGACATCAGTTCGAACAAACTGCTTTAAGACGGGGGGATCATGGTGTGCTTTAAGCACCTGCAATCAACGCTTCAAGCACCTCCACGGCCGTGACGCGCTTTAACAAAGCGACGGGGATATGATGTGCTTTAAGCACCTGCAATCAACACTTCAAGCACTCCCACGAGCTATGACGCGAGAAAGCGACATCAGTTCGGCTTTAAGACTGGGGGATCATGGTGTGCTTTAAGCACCTGCAATCCCAAGACTTCAAGCACCTCGACGAGCTATGAGACGCGTGACGCGCTTTAAGAGAAGGCGACATTAGTTCGAACAAACTGCTTTAAGCACCTACTACAATCAACACTTCAAGCGAGCTACGCGAAGACGCGCTTTAAGAAAGCTGACATTGCTATTGATCGCCTTGTTGGCGATATGTGATGCAGCGGCAGTCGTACTTTAAGCACCAGCCAGCCGCTTGTGGATAGAATGCTTAAACGCTTGATTGCTTGACGCGCCTCGACTGTCGGCGGCTTGCGCTTACGCTAGCTAGGAAAGCTCTGCTGCGTTAAGTTAACGTCAAGTTGAATTTTTAAAGTAGCCTCATGGCCGAAAGCGCATACTTCCGCGCGCGAAGGTTAAAGGTTATTGAGCGACAGAAGCACCTCACCTATCCTCACGGGTCTCTCAGTACACTATATAAAAAGGCTCATATTTTGATTCCAGACACCCCCGACACTGTTCTTTTGTCGTCACTCATCTCATCGTCTTTCTCTGCTTCGCGATGCCTCCCGCTCGTCTGATTATCATTGATGATCCCGAAGATGCTGCACCACTTCATTATGAGTAAGTGCCTTTATCTCTTTCATCTTCTTTTCTCTTTCTTCCGCTTCACCCACCTACCCTTCACACTCTTCATCCACTACGCGCTGTCTTTTTTTTTTTTTCGCTTCCTCGGCCTCGGTCAGATTCGAATCTGAGTGTGTCAATTATCCTTTCTCCCCACCCCTCCCTCTTCCGCGCGCGGCGCTTCTTTTTCTTGGAGGGCGTCTATTTGGCTTTCGGGGCGAGAGGGTGAGATGGGAAATCTCGATCCGGTCCCCTTTACCCCGTTCGGTCGTTTGGGGCGCCGGGGCTCGGTGGCTGTGCCCGGCGCCTCGAAAACGAAATTTTGGACGCGGATAGGTGCTTCCCCCAATTTCTTGCGCTCCTGCATCTCGTCCTTCTCGATGGACATGCTCAAGCAAGGCGAGTTCGTGGGCTCCCTTGACTGTGGCACTACGTACGCTCTCCCTGGGCCTTTCTCCTGTCATGCTAACATCATTGCGACAGCTCTGTCCGATTCATTATATTCGACCGCTACGCCAACATCATCTCCCAGCACCAGTTGGAATTTCCTCAGTACTACGAGCAGCCAGGGTGCGTACTGGGCCATTCGTCTATGCTCAGGTTTCCACCAATGCTGTGATAAACAGGTGGCACGACCACGATCCTCTTGAGATACAAGAACACTCTCGCTTGTGTATAGAGGAGTCTGTCAGGTTATTGGAAGCCAACGGATGGTCCAAGGACAGCGTCAAAGTAATCGGTACGTGTATCTACGCGCTCACGCGATTGCAATTGATGGCCCTCAGGTATCACCAATCAGCGTGAAACGACAGTCGCGTGGAATAAGCATACAGGGAAACCTCTCTGTAATGCTATTGTCTGGGATGATTCGCGAACCAAGAACACCGTCGCACATTACGAGCGCAAACTAGGACTGCAGGTCGAACCGGGCGTCTGGAAGAAAGGAAAGGATGGTGTCGAAGCGCTTCGGGAACTGTGAGAGGCGTTCCGCTGCATGTACTATTCCTTGTTGATTCTCGCATTGCAGGACCGGACTTCCTCTGTCGACATACTTTTCCGCTATCAAGTTGCGGTGGATGATGGATCATATACTAGAAGTAGCCCAGGCTCATGAGGCTGACGAGCTTCACTTTGGAACCGTCGAGTCATGGCTAATATACGTAGGTCTTCCATGATCATCTTCTACCGCAGCTGATTAACGCCTCGTTCAGAACCTTGTTGGTGGACCTGAGGTTGGACTTCATATCTGTGAAGTTAGTAATGCCTCGAGAACACTTCTCATGAATATGAAGACACTTAACTGGGAGCCATGTCTGTTAGATTTCTTCGGTTTCCGAGAATCTATCCTGCCCAAGATTGTATCGACCTCGGAGGTTTATGGCCACATTTCGGAGGGCGCGTTGAAAGGCGTTCCCATCGGAGGTCTTGTTGGCGATCAGCAGGGTGCTCTCATTGGCAACAAGTGCCTGCAGCAAGGAGAAGCTAAATGTACTTATGGGACGGGGGGATTCCTCCTCTTTTGCACCGGCAAGGAAATCGTCAAGAGTACGCATGGCCTTCTGAGCACCATTGCTTACCAGGCTGGTCCAAAAGCTCCTCCGGTATATGCGCTTGAGGGTAGTAGTAAGTCCGCCGTCGCCCTCTCATTAACTATGCGTCTGAACACGTCGATTAGTTTCAGTGGCAGGCAGTGCTATTAAATGGCTTCGTGATGCTATGGGGTTCATTGAGCACGCTGCTGAGGTCAATACTCTGGCAGCGAAGGAACCCACAACTGGTGGCGTGTATTTTGTTACTGCATTCTCGGGTTATTAGCTCCTTATTGGGACCCCAGTGCTACTGGACTTATGATCGGTACGTACCTTGTCTGATTTGAATAGGCTCCCTCTAACACAATAGAAAGGCCTATCACAGTATACGAACCCTCGCATATCGCTCGAGCCACTCTTGAGGCCAATGCTTTCCAGACACGTGCAATCATTGAGAGTATGAAGCTCGACTCTGGTGCCGATCTACAAGCTCTCAAGGTCGACGGGGAATGACGAACGGTGATCTTGCCATGAGCGTGCTCGCAGATCTAGGCGGATTCCGCGTCATAAGGCCTGAAATGAGGGAGTGAGTGGCACAATTCTCTTCGTGGCTATTCCTCATCTAACTCTATACAAGATCTACGGCGCTGGGCTCAGCATTGCTCGCTGGAGCTGCTATTAATTTATTCGGATGGGACATGTCAAAACCAGAAACTTTCGCTGAAGTGAACACCGCTGGAAGCAAGGAGTTTGTTACTTCGATGCCCGAGGACGAGCGCGAGCGCAAGTGGGTCACCTGGAAGCGTGCGGTTGAGCGATGTAGAGGATGGGATGTAGGTGTTGACGACTCGTAGACGCAGAACAAGCGTTGGACTTTATTTGGGATTGGGAATATAGACTACATATAATCATACAGCTTATACCACACCTAGACTTATTCAACCACTTTATTACGGTCGTTCGTTGATGACGAGGAAGACCACCGGGCCGTTCGACCGAGCACTTCAAACTTTTTCCCGACCTTCATCATGAGCACTAGTACACTTCCAGAGAGGAACGAGCAGTATGGGACGAAAGAATACTGGTACGCCCAATTCGTGCCAATGTTGGAATAAGACTTATAAGAGGCAGGGATCAACGATATCAGGCGTGCGTTAAGATCTATCTTCGTTGACTACTCAAACTCCTACACTGTCGATGCCTTCTTTTCCCAGTGAATCTCACGGAGGGTCCTTTGACTGGTTCAAGTCTTATGCTGACATCGCTCCCCTCTTCCGCAATCTCATTCCGGACAAAACTTCGAGGATTTTGATGCTCGGTTGCGGGAATTCAACTCTGTCTCAAGATGTGTGTTCCTACGTGTAGCTTCAAGGCTTCAGCAACGTTGACTATCTTTGAGAAAGATGTATGATGATGGATACAGGAATATCGTTAACGTCGATGTAAGTTGAACCTTCCTTAAGTACCTGAGCTCATATATTCAGTATTCTGCGGTGGTCATCGACCAGATGAAGCAAAGACACGAGTCGACGCGACCAGAAATGGAGTGTAAGTTCTCCTTGGCTCGAGCATTCAGAGATTGATATGGAGGTGAAGGGCATGTTATGGACGTTCGTGAGCTATCTTTTGACGCGGATAGCTTCCAAGTCGCAATCGACAAGGGAACGATGGATGCCATGATGACCGCCAAAGGAGATGTCTGGGTAACTCTGAAGCGTTCGCGACACGAAAGTTTGCTAAGCTTGGTGGTAGGACCCTCCGGAGCAAGTTGTTTCTGACTGCACGAAAGAGGTGGACGAGGTCATAAGGTATGGCATGGTGTCCAGAGCATGGATTCATAACTCATTTCAGGTCGTCGCAGAGTCTTGCGACCAAAGACGGGATTATTTCTTTACCTGACCTTTGGACAACCGCATTTCCGTAAACGGTTTCTCGTTCGGCCATCTACGTCGTTGCAGGTCCAGGAGATGGGCGAGGCTTTCCACTATTACCTGTATATTGTTCGTAATAATCAATAGAAAAAGAGCTTTCGGGCCATGACATTGATTGAATATATAGAATGGTGATCGGTACGCCGTGGGAAACTCGTCTCTCTCTTTCACCCCGACCGCAGGATGAACTGGGCACGTTATTGTTTGTGTTGCATTCTGTGCTCTTGGCTAACATCAGTAACAGACTGAGCATCGTAATCCGGAAGGAAGAACGTACTGGTTCAATACCGGGACGAAGCAGAGTGTTTGGGAAAAGCCAGATGGTGCGTATCTGCTTGTCGTGCTTGTTCCGTTAGCTAACACTACTCAAGACCTGAAGACGCCATTCGAGGTACGACAAAATGACTTTATGTTGCTCGCCGACTCAATAGGTGCAGAGGGCGCTCAATGAGACCAAATGGAAAGAGTACTTTTCCGGAGGCAGGAAGTACTACTACAATGTGCGCCGTCGTTCATTCTATTGGCCTGTCGCTGACCAGTCGCAGACTGAAACCAAAGAATCGAAATGGGACATGCCGGACGAGCTCGTCCTAGTGATGGAAAAGGTTGAAAAAGAGGGTCTGGCCGCGGTGCAGACACCGACTGCGTGCGCAGTGGTCTTTTCATGATACGCAATCTCACACGCTCTAACAGACAAGGAGCAATAACTGCGCCACCAAGCACGGACGCGAGTGCAGCCGCCACACCGACAAACGGGAACGAGCTCGCCGTCGGGCCGCACAATGGCGGCTTACCACTCGCCGCTAGCAGCATTCTCCCTGCTCGGCCCAACATGCCTGACGACCCTGTCATTCCGCACAATGGATTCGCGACCGTGGAAGAAGGAGAAAAGGCCTTCACACATCTTCTTCGCAAGGCGGGTGTGGCTCCCGATTGGACATGGGAGAAGACAATGCGTGCCATCATCACCGATCCTCTGTATAAAGCCCTTAACAGTCTTTCCGAGAAAAAAGCTGTCTTTGAAAAAGTAAGCATCCGGTTCTTCTCCAGTCGATTACACTTACAATCCTGTCAGTATACTTTATCTCTCATAAATAAAGAGAAAGAGGAACGCGAAGCACGACTTGCCAAATTGAGGCCCGCCCTCCGCAATATGCTCAAGGGCAATCCGAACGTTTTTCATTATACTACCTTCCCTACGGCCGATAAATTGTTCTCACAGCATCCTATCTGGCAGACAGCTCGAATTGAATCGGAAAGACGTCTCATTTTTGAAGAATACGTTGAGGGTTTAAAGGCACGAGAGGCTGTAAGTCGCTTGGGTTGATCGTGTATTTACTTACTCATCTTCTCGTTCTAGCAAGAACGCACTGCTGCTCGCACGCGAGCCACAGCCAAGGTGGTGTCCCTTTTCAAACAACTAGGCGTGGATGCCGTGACACGATGGCGTTCGGCGTACAATCTCATCATTGATTCAGACGAATGGAAGTCAGACCCTGAAATTCAAAAGCTGCCACCTCTTGATATCCTTCTCGCTTTCGAGGATTATAGTCGGGTGAAGGAGAGAGAATTCGATGATCAGATGCGGAAGGAGCAGGTGGAGAACACTCGCAAGCAAAGAAAAGCTCGTGAGGCGTTCAAGGTACGTCACAACGTTCCTCTCTATGTGCAATGTCTTCAACGTTCATTGGACGCTCTGTAGGAGCTTCTCCAGGAACTCATCGATAGCGGAAAGCTTAAGGCTCGTACAAAGTGGAAGCAAGTCTACCCATTGTTCAGCAAAGACGAGCGGTACCTCAACATGTTAGGAAATCCGGGATCCAACCAGCTAGAGCTTTTCTGGGATGTTGTCGATGGCTTTGACCAGAAGTTGGATGCGAAGATTGCCACGCTAGAAGATGCATTGAAGGCGCGCGAGGAGGCCTTTGAGGTCAAAGCCGACACATTCGAGGACACCTTCATGCAGGTTGTCGGTTCTCTTGAACACCCCGCTGTTAAGGAGCTGTCAAAGGATGATTTAGTTGACGTTTTTACTACAGTGCGTATGGTGCGCGTCCTTCAAAGTATTGTTTCTTATCTTTGTCACAGTTACGCGAAGTGGCATCGAAGAAACAAGCCGATGAAAAACGTCGGGCGGAGCGAAAGCTGAGGCATTTGCAAGATGATCTTCGTTACGCTTTGAAGAAACTTCCTGAGCCCATTGACTATGACATGACATACGAGGCGGTACGTAGAAAGCGTTCGGTCTTCTTCTCGAGGCTCAACACATACAGGCTGTTCCTCTCATCGACCACCTACCGGAGTTCAAAGCTATCGAAGATGAAGAGGCACGACGTACTGCTTTTGCCAAGTTTATAAAACGACACAAGGAGCGCCAAAGGGAACATGCTGCCTCCGAGGATGGTTCTACAACAAGCCGGAAGCGCAAGGAGCCCATTCGCGACGATTACGACCGAGACCGTGAACGCGACAGGGATCGGGGCAAAGACTACGACAAGCGACATCGAGATCATCATCGACGCGACGACTATGACAGGCGTTCTTCGAAGGAGTATCCTCGCGATGAGAGGGACAGAGACAGGGAATCTCGCTCTTCAAAATACGACTCTGATCGGAGACATCGGGACCGAGAACGAGACAGAGGACGAGATCGTTCAAAGGGCGAGTACACCGTCAGAGATAGAGACGAGCCCGAGGGAGGTGAAAAACGTGCGAGAGATAGGGAAAGCGATAGTGTCGATGGCCCGACTGAAAAGGTATTGTAATGTCCTTATTCTAATTCAGCGCCTGATCTCTGTCGCTTCAGAAACCTCGCTTAGACAAAGATGTGGCAAAGGATAAAGAGAGTAACAGTGGTGGGGAGCAAAGACAGGAACGAGAGGAAACGCCCGAGGAAGGAGAAATATGATAAAAACAGTTATTCTTAATGGTGGTATGTATCGATATTTACCTCATTTCCAGATACATCGGTATGTTGGTCAGTGGCTTGTACTCATTGCTTCGTGTCAACCGTTCTTTATCTATCCAGAGTTCTATGCCGGCTTTCTCTTCACGTTTGGTGTTCAGCGACTAACTTGTTGTGACTTGTTGCCTTGTCCTGGTTTTCCCTCAAACCCTCAGGATCTAATCTGATTTCAGGCTCGTTGTCGCAACTTTTCTCCTCCTCCTCTCCTGATATAGTCACAGGCTCAGTGATTGTCCATCCAATCTAACTGATACGGGCTCAGAGCGCTAGCACTTGATAGGCCATGGTGACTCATTACGACGCGCCTCGTCCATTCTCTTTGCTTCATACAGAAATACCTCTCGGGTTTCGTGCTTGACTTTGATTCAGATCTTTGAAATCTCCCTCGCGCGACCTACAACAGTGGATTAACTAACGTCTGTTCAAACTCTTCAACCTGTCTTGGAGCTTTTTTGAATTTCAATTGTATCTGCTATCTACAGACTACTGCCAATGTGCGTGATTAGTCGGGACATGGAACCCGTGGTCTTCATTCGTGAACGGCCGTGCTCGCATCATTGAAAATCCCCGGGGACGCTGGGGACCGTGTCAATCCTTGTGGCCGTCGGAGTCCGAGCGAGCTCAGAGCTCCCCGCAAAACCCATTCTGACCTGCCGGTCAAGCATCTTCATTTCCAGGCTCGATTATGTCTTTACTGTTCCTTTTCGGCATCCAGCGATGACTTGTCCTTCCAAGGACTCACGGCGCACTCAAAGTGCTGGGCGTTCTTGTTTTTCTGCCAAGACACTAGAGAGTAGCGTCTCCAGTTTTTTGTCCCGACTTCGCTGCCGAATCCTGGTAAACGTTGGCTCCAGGCTCTAGATTAGAGCCTCCCGATTTATCGTCATCGTCTATCTCAGTCATTACCCCTTGTTGCGTTTTCGGAAAGAGCTTCATATCGCCGTCGGTATTGTGCACATAGTTATACTAGGGCGTGGACATTACCCTCCATGGAAGTACTTATGTACTTGAATCAGATTCCGTGGAAAGATTCTTTTGCTTCCGTCAACCCCACCCTCGTCCCAAACGTGAGGTATGAATCATAGGTTCAAGATTGGCGGGGGAGCATATGCTTGAGATCCAGGCGTTTCCCTTGTGCCGCGAAAGGAAGCCTGTAAGGATAAATAACACCGGCGACCTCACATGGTTTTAATCTTAAAATTTATATCAAACACCGAGGTCCAAGGTTGTCGAGGCGGAGGTCGTTTCAAGGATAACGCCCGGATGCAAGACCGTCCGGCGGTGGTGGCGACGCCACCATACTCCAGGTCACGAGTTCTGAGGCCGCCGCGAACGTGTGTCCACCGCTGTTCGGACTTTGATAGGTCAAGAATCTCATAATATGTGGGTCCAGAGATGTTGTGTGTCCAGCGGGGAGCGCGTGTGGTAGCACGCCTCTAAGGATCTGCGTGATGGCCATAGCACGTTGTTCACTGATTCAGAATAGTTGTTTCACTTGGTCTACATGATCTACAACAACAACGGAAGTGGGTAGTATGTAGAAAAGTCCGTGCTAAGAGGGGATGTCAGTATTGTTACAGCTCGTAAACCCAGAAATGTGGCAATGAGTAATCGAGCAAGGTAATATAGATAAATACCAGGAAGAAAGAACGGGAGAGGCGATAAAGACAGGAGAGATAAAGGAAAGGGAAAGTGGAAAGCGTGTGTTATAAGAGAGAATGTGCATGAGATACTTTACGAGTGGTAGACTTGCCCGTCAGAAGCCCATGACGGGTGCAGATGCATCCCATGTCGGGACTAACGGCATGGGCATCTCAAAGTTCATGAGATCTGCCAGATAATCCGAATCGCCCACCGCTGAAGGAAACGCGAAGAAATCAAACCCGGGGGACAGTGTTTCCTGGTAACAGGCGCTGTCAGAAGGAAAACCTGAGAAAGATCTCCGCGAGAAGCTCGGGGCTGGCGGCGGGTACATGGAAGCTGTGGGAGCATGTGGCGAACTGTTTATCAGATATTCGGAGGGGAAGAATTGGGAAGAGAGAGCGGGATCGACGGGGGAGGATGGTTGCAACCTGGCAGCTGGATAATACATTTGCTGTTCGACGAACGCCTCTTCAAGGGGCGGCGGGAGTGGCAATAGTTCGCGTTCGACTGGAGGTTCAGGTTTGGTAGTAGCCTTGGGGGAGACTGAGAAAAGCCAAAAACGACGCGTACTCTGAACTTACCGGTTCTACCTTCTTCTCCTTGGTCACTTTGCGGAACGCGCTTTCAGTGATGGGCGTGTCGAAGCGGGTGATAATTTCCGGCACGTGGGTCTTGTCGAACTCACGGATGGCGTCGTCGAGTTCGGCACCTTTGAAGCCCTTTACAAGGAGCTCGGCGATTTTTGCACATCGCTTGGTGTCCTTTGGTTCAACCTCCCGTACCCGCTTTTTTCTCGTCCCGCCGCCACCGCCACCACTGGGCACGGGCTTCTGGTGGGAGGGGCGGAAGGCGTAGGCAGGAAAGCGCCTGCGATGCTCGTCAAGCGCAGCGCGCGCCTTGTCGTGCCAGACCTGTCGTTCCGCGTCGGACAGACCCTGCCATGTCATGCCGATGATCTTGGACAGAGTACTGTGGTTCGTCTCAACATCGGTCGACACATGCTGAGACTTTATGAACGACGAGCGGAAGAGAATAAAAGCATTTGGCGGGCGTGGGATGTGGGAAGCGGCCTTCTTTCTGGCATGCCTCTGTGTTGAACATGTAGAGTCGGCGGCACTGTGATCGATCGAGGAAATGTGAGAGGGAGTCGTTGAATTGGGAAGAGTCCAGACAAGCTCAAGAGTACGCGATGGCGGCATGGTGTACCGGGACAGAAACAGTCGCTGACCAGAGGTATCGCAGGGGGTTCGCAAAGATGGGATAAATCTCGCAGGCGTGTTCGAACTGTTCCTTCTACTTATCATCTTCTCCGGCCCTTGTTCTTATTACGTCAAGGCCAAAGTCTGCCCTCCATGCATCCCTTGCCCTGTTCCCACTTGGCCGAATCTCCGTCCATTCATCCTCCTAGGCTAGGACAACATTCGCCTAAGCTGGCCGAGTGTTGAAAATCTGAGGACGCGGCATGTACGCCTTCATTTTTAGTCATGCACATCAGCATCGTGGTGCCGACGGTTGCGGGTTTGTCTAAATCAGGTCTACGTTCTCGAGGGCGATCCTGGTCGGCGGGCATTTCTAAATGAATCCTCATGCTTGCTCTTCCATCTGTCCTCTTGTCCTGTTCTTCTATTTGTAGGCCCTTTCCATATAAACCACGTAGATCCGGGCGTTGCTAACTTGAATCCCTGTGGCTTGATTTGAGATTTTATATGCTCCGACAAGATGCTTGTTCCAAACGAGGATGTGATTCGGTCTTCTGACTCTGCGCTGACTGGTTGAAGTTACCAAGTCTAAAGATGACCTATCTGACAATCAGCATATACGACGGAGCTCGCACTCTTATTGAATA
This sequence comes from Hymenopellis radicata, assembly GCA_015501595.1. Classification (NCBI taxonomy): domain Eukaryota; kingdom Fungi; phylum Basidiomycota; class Agaricomycetes; order Agaricales; family Physalacriaceae; genus Hymenopellis; species Hymenopellis radicata. Next base: position 141,645 of record JADNRX010000055.1, on the reverse strand, counting down.
TCTGAACAGGTAACCCAAAAACCCATATAGTAGAAGAACACGACAACAAATCTATGATACAGCGACAAAACAGTTGAAGTTGTAGGTGTTCGGATGCGTGTTCCATACATATCCTTCAGGACTCCAATCCATCGTGTTTTGTCCAGATTTATTGATAACGACACGAAGAGCGCAATCAGACGCGTCGCGCAAATCGAGCTTCATCTTGTTGCTCCGGCGTCGAGAGGAACTGTTGTACTTTTCGAGTCTCCACAAGAGAAGGTAACGAGAGCAGGGTCAGTGAGAAGCACGATGCCCCAAACGGCGTCTTCGGTCTACACAATCGTCTGTCTGTGAGTACAGGTATTCCGCAAGGTTAACAAAAAAGTGACAGACGTTTTCAGCACCATCCGGTTTTGGTACAGGGTCGTCTGTGGTTGCGCCCGCCGGCGATAAACGTCCCCACACAAACACACGGTCGGCGTTGATACTCTTGGATACATCTCGTCCGGTGGTAAAGGCAGGAGCGTAGTATTCTATCATATCCAGGAAACCTATCCAGTCAGAGTAAGTAAATGGCGTCAATAATGAAATGAATGGCTGACCGGTGTGGGGAAAACCAGTTGTCCAGGATTCCGACATGGGCTGCGCTCCTTCTATAGGCCCGACGTAGTGCGATTCTCCAAAGTCGTTCCAACTGATGATCTGGACGATATCGACGTGGTCCCTGTGTCCCGCAAGCATTTCGAAACGTTCAGCGAAAAGCCAGTCATCGGGGCGATATATCCAGTTCTTGTTATAACTATTAGGTCCGTAGTGCTATATATCACAGTTGAGCTGAATATATGCGTCCTTGAAATCAAACGTACAGTGGAGAACCAGGGAGACACGGCGGCCATGTACATGCGGCCGTCAAGGTTATTGATGTATAGTTGATCAGAAGAGAAATCGAGGTCCTTGTCGTTCCGCGGCCAGCCAGAGTTCCACTAGAAAAGAGATGAGAAAGTAGAAATCAAGAATGGTTGCAAAAGAACAGACGTTGAATATTCCATCGATAGCCGAGAGCTCTCCGAATCCGATAGGGTCCATGTCGAAGAATGGGACAAAAGTAACCTGTCGTGTATCACCGTTCATGAGGGCATGCATCCAGGCGTCGTTGAGGCTGTCTTGACCGAATTTGCACTGCTGTCCAGCATAAGTGGATACCAAGGGCCGGTCATGATAATTCATGTACGAGTCGCGGCCGCTGAAGACGTTGATGTATTTTCGTAGGAGGCTAGCGTCTTCAGCGTTTGAGCAGGGAACGACAGTCATATCAAACGAAAAGAAGAGTTTGAAGGGTTGGTGAGATTTTCTGTTGAACTTGTCCGCAGCGGTGAAAGCATCGGTTATCCGAGCGAACTGCCAATCGTCGGGGCCGAGGTTGAGCGCAAAGCCGTTGATCTGTTTTGACGAGGCGAGTTTGATGTCTGCAACGAGCGCGTGAGCAAAATAAAGACGTTTCGGCAAAGGCGAGTACCTTGCATCCAGTCTTCCACCCGGTATGGATACGCGTTGCCGACCATATAGTGCGACACAACCGCCTTTGGAGATGACGCTCTTGCTACGAGTTGGGTATCTTGGGTATCTGATCTAGCGTCTGTAGCTTGTGGCATAGTGTGTCGACTGGTATAGTCATCGAAAACGAGTGCACGAGCAAAAGAATGGCGAGGTAGAACAGATAGTAGTGCAAGAGCAGAGAGTGTGAACTGAGCGAGAGAAAGCATGGTCGACGTAGCAGATAGAGATGCAATGCCCATCCCACCCTTTATGTACCCTCGCCGACCTTTATTCGGTCCAAAATCTGGGGCAGATCCACCGATCAACAGTATTTTCTCTGAGGGTTTCGAAGCTGCAATGACCTCACGACGCTTCACTCACGGATGGCGTCGAGTTCGGCACCTTTGAAGGCCTTTACAAGGAGCTCGGCGATTTTTGCACATCGCTTGGTGTCCTTTGGGTCAACTTCCCGTACCCGCTTTTTTCTCGTCCCGCCGCCACCACCACCACCGGGCATGGACTTCTGGTGGGACGGGCGGAAGGCGTAGGCAGGAAAGCGCCTGCGATGCTCGTCAAGCGCAGAGCGCGCCTTGTCGTGCCAGACCTGTCGTTCCGCGTCGGACAGACCCTGCCATGTCATGCCGATGATCTTGGACAGAGTACTGTGGTAGGCCCCGGGAAGCTCCCCTATACCTCCGGCGACCTCGAAGCCCTCAAAAGTCCAAGTTTTTGGGCGTTTCTGGGTCCAAAAAGTCCAAAAATCGCCGAGGTCAGTCACATCACGTGGTCAATGTCACGCCCCTCCAAAAACCGTTTTCTGGGCGCCACACATCGTTCGGATGCATTTGGCTCTCTTCAGAGAGCTTCCTAACCATGTCCATCCCTGTATGTCAATAAATGAATGTAGTTATAACAAAAGCACCGGTGACTACGTGTTGGGCTTCCGCGCGGGAATGCGTAGCTTTATGCATGGTACAGTCTTCTTTCCCTTCCGTGAGGGTACCCCGTACAAGGGGCGGCAGGTAACTTGAGAAGACACACCATTCAGAGGCTGCCACAGGATCTCCGCTGCTAATTTGTGTACAGCAGCAGGGAATGTGTTGATATTGAAGTAGACCAGGGATTCTTTCCCCGCCAACGACGAGAGGTTCGAAATCCTCGTAGATGAGATCGAACCCGCGCACATCTCGGATCTCGACTTTAACTGTGTCCGCGAGGGACATACGCAGGACAGACACGCCGGAATTGGCACATGTCGCTCGTGTTGGAAAGAAATCAAAAATTGATCAAATCGGATCCAGCCGAGATGCGGACAGTTTTATCAAGCAACGCCGAGTGCTGGATTCGAACGTGCGCGTACAAAAAAAGTCGTTCTTCGAAGCGCCGTGAAGACGTTGAAGCCACTGGACTACTTATACATATGTATGCTGTAGTGGTCTCCAAGTGACCACCACCGCCTCTAAAAAGTCCAAATTTTCGCCGGACCTCATCCCAAATTTCCCTCAAAAGTCCAAGTTTTCGCCGGGTTTTGGTCGATTTTGAGCTCTCAAAAGTCCAAAAATCGCCGGAGGTATAGGGGAGCCCCGGGGCCTACTGTGGTTCGTCTCAACATCAGTCGACACATGCTGAGACTTTATGAACGACGAGCGGAAGAGAATAAAAGCATTTGGCGGGCGTGGGATGTGGGAAGCGGCCTTCTTTCTGGCATGCCTCTGTGTTGAACGTTGAACATGTAGAGTCGGCGGCACTGTGATCGATCGAGGAAATGTGAGAGGCAGTCGTTGAGTTGGGAAGAGTCCAGATAAGCTCAAGAGTACGCGATGGCGGCATGGTGCACCGGGACAGAAACAGTCGCTGACCAGAGGTATCGCAGGGGGTTGGCAAAGATGGGATAAATCTCGCAGGCGTGTTCGAACTGTTCCTTCTACTTATCATCTTCTCCGGCCCTTGTTCTTATTACGTCAAGGCCAAAGTCTGCCCTCCATGCATCCCTTGCCCTGTTCCCACTTGGCCGAATCTCCGTCCATTCATCCTCCTAGGCTAGGACAACATTCACTCAAGCTGGCCATGTGTTGAAAATCTGAGGACGCGGCAGATCGGATCGCCACTCAAGTGTACGCCAAGTTCATTTTGAGTCATGTACATCAGCATCGTAGTGCCGACGGTTGCGGGATTGTCTAGATCAGGTCCACGTTCTCGAGGGCGATCCTGGTCGCGGGCATTTCTAAATGGATCCGCATGCTTGCTCTTCATCATGTTCTTCTATGAATTTGTAGGCCCTTTCCATATAAACCACTTAGATCCGGGCGTTGCTAAGAATCACTGTGGCTTGTTTCGAGGTTGACCCAACGGAGCTCGCACTCTTATTGAATATCTGAACAGGTAACCCAAAAACCCATATAGTAGAAGAATACGACGACAACAAATCTATGATACAGCGACAAAACAGTTGAAGTTGTACGTGTTCGGATGCGTGTTCCATACATATCCTTCAGGACTCCAATCCATCGTGTTTTGTCCAGATTTATTGATAACGACACGAAGAGCGCAATCGGACGCGTCGCGTAAATCGAGCTTCATCTTGTTAGCTCCGGCGTCGAGAGGAACTGTTGTACTTTTCGAGTCTCCACAAGAGAAGGTAACGAGAGCAGGGTCAGTGAGAAGCACGATGCCCCAAACGGCGTCTTCGGTCTACACAATCGTCTGTCTGTGAGTACAGGTATTCCGCAAGGTTAACAAAAAAGTGACAGACGTTTTCAGCACCATCCGGTTTTGGTACAGGGTCGTCTGTGGTTGCGCCCGCCGGCGATAAACGTCCCCACACAAACACGCGGTCGGCGTCGATACTGTTGGATACATCTCGTCCGGCGGTAAAGGCAGGAGCGTAGTATTTTATCATATCCAGGAAACCTATCCAGTCAGAGTAAGTAAATGGCGTCAATAATGAAATGAATGGCTGACCGGTGTGGGGAAAACCAGTTGTCCAGGATTCCGACATGGGCTGCGCTCCTTCTATCGGCCCGACGTAGTGCGATTCTCCAAAGTCGTTCCAACTGATGATCTGGACGATATCGACGTGGTCCCTGTGTCCCGCAAGCATTTCCCACCGTTCAGCGAAAAGCCAGTTATCGGGGCGATATATCCAGTTCTTGTTAAAACTATTAGCTGGGTAGTGCTATATATCACAGTTGAGCTGAATATATGCGTCCTTGAATCAAACGTACAGTGGAGAACCAGGGAGACACGGCGGCCATGTATATGCGCCCGCCGAGGTCCTTGATGTGTAGGTCATCAGAATACCAATCGAGGTCCTTGTCGCCCTGCGGCCAGCCAGCGTTCCACTAGAAAAGAGACGACTAAGTAGAAATCAAGAATGGTTGCAAAAGAACAGACGTTGAATATTCCATCGATAGCCGAGAGATCTCCCAATCCGATGGGGTCCATGTTGAAGAAGGGGACAAAAGTTATCCGTCGTGTATCACCGTTCTTGAAGGCATAATTCCACGCGTCGTTGAGGCTGTCTTGACCGAATGTGCACTTCTCTCCAGCATAGGTGGATACCAAGGGAAAGTCATGGTAAGTCAAGTACGACAAGAGGCCGCCGAACGCGTTGATGTATTTCCGTAGGAGGCTAGCGTCTTCAGCATTTGAGCAGGGCATGACGGCCATATCGAACGACAAGAATAGTTTGAAGGACTGCTGAGATTCTTGACGTTCTCTGTTGTACTGGTCCGCAGCGGTGAAAGCATCGGCTACCCGAGCGATCTGCCAATCGTCGGCGCCGAGGTTGAGCGCAAACGAGTCGATCCCTTTTGACGAGGCGAGTTGGATGTCTACGACGAGCGCGTGAGCAAAAGAAAGACGTTTCGGCAAAGGCGAGTACCTTGCATCCAGTCGTTGACCGTGTATGGATACGTGTTGCCCATGATAACGTGCGCCGCAACCACCTTTGGAGATGACGGCGGGTCGTCTCTTGCTACGTGTTGGGTATGTTGGGTATCTGATATAGAGTCTGTAGCGTGTGGGATAGTGTGTCGACTGGTATAGTCATCGAAAACGAGTGAACGAGCAAAAGAACGGCGAGGTAGAACAGATAGTAGTGCGATAGCAGAGAGTGTGAACTGAGCGAGAGAAAGCATGGTCGACGTAGCAGATAGAGATGCAATGCCCATCCCACCCTTTATATACCCTCGCCGACCTCTATTCGGTCCAAAATCTGGGGCAAATCCACCGATCAACAGTATTTTCTCTGGGGGTTTCGAAGCTGCAATGACCTCACGACGCTTCTAATGACCTCACGCGCGCGTAGTCGTCCTATAAATAGTCATTGCGCCACACTACAACAACTCTTCAGTACGAACAACAGGCCCACCATTTATACATTTCAACTGCAGCAATCGACAACAAGTCGAGTATCGGACCTGTCCAAACGCCAGCAGCGGAGAAGGCTTTCAATCCAGTCCGGCCATTTCATCTCGCCAGGCTAAGCTAACGAGCACAACTACAAGGCGAGATCCATGATAGTCTGAGGCGATAACAGCGTACAGCAATGAAGCGCTTCCGGAGGAGAGCATTGTTGTGACCAGTTCGAATGGAGTATGCTGTCAGTTGCACCAGGAGATCACGTAGCGCAAGATGATGTTCTTCCGGAAACGACAACCTTTACAGCGCTTGAGGGCAGGAAACGCGTCTATGTCGAAGCACGCACCAATCCCGGGCGATTTCAACAGGCATCTTGCCACAAGTCACAGTCCGTTCATGATTAGGTCTAATGAGAGCAAAAGAAATGCATTTTAATTTTTCCGCGGTACTACTCTAAACGTCGATCCATTTATGAGGTGAATGAGGAAACGTGGTCCTCGACAGCCTTCTTAATCTTCGCCTCGAGCTCGGGGGTAATGTTGCCACCAGAAATCTCCTCAAGTAGAGGACCCTGCGATGAAGTCAGATGCGAGCGGAACTCGGCTTCCCACTTGGTGATCTTGTCGACCGGGATCGAGTCGAGCTAATCATATGCGTGAGGTTGACAATTTGCGACGGCGAGAACAACAACACTTACGAGACCGTTCACACCAGCGTAGATGATGGGGACCTGGATTTCAGTGGCCATGGGCTGATATTGACCTTGTTCTATTCATCACATTAGCAATTGGTCTGAAATACACGACGAGAAACGCACTCAGGAGCTCAGTGAGACGGGCACCACGGGACAGAAGGAAACGAGTGGAGGCATCAAGATCAGAACCGAACTGGGCGAAAGCAGCGACTTCACGGTATTGGGCGAGGTAGAGCTTGAGTGAACCGGCAAACTTCTTCATGATCTTACTGTTGTCCGAGTCAGGAAGGACCAATGAGAAACTGGGACAGAAACGTACGTCTGGGCAGCGGAACCGACACGGGACACAGAGAGACCGACGTTGATGGCAGGACGAACACCACGGAAGAAGAGTTCGGCCTCCAAGAATATTTGGCCATCAGTAATGGAAATGACCTTGACGACGCGTTAGAAAAAAAGTCCATGGTAGTATAAAGAGCTTACATTAGTAGGAATGTAAGCGGACACATCACCACCCTGGGTCTCGATGATGGGGAGGGCAGTCAGGGATCCACCGCCGAATTTGTCGCTCATCTTGGCAGCACGCTCGAGGAGACGAGAGTGGAGGTAGAAGACATCACCGGGGTAGGCCTCACGACCGGGAGGACGACGGAGAAGGAGGGACATTTGACGGTAAGCGACAGCCTGCTTTGATAAATCATCGTAGATGATGAGAGCTGTAGGAGAAAATAAGGGCGGAGTACACCGTATGATTGGGAGGGTACTCACCGTGCTTGCCATTGTCACGGAACCACTCGCCCATGGCACAACCGGAGAAGGGAGCGAGGTACTGAAGAGGCGCAGCCTCTGAAGCAGTAGCGGCGACGATGATGGTGTACTTCATGGCGTCGTTCTCCTCCAGAGTCTTGACGAGCTGGGCGACAGTGGAACGCTTCTGACCAACAGCAACGTAGACACAGTAGAGCTTCTTGCTCTCGTCCTGACCCTCGTTCCACCTCTTCTGGTTGAGGATGGTGTCAATGGCGACAGCGGTCTTTCCAGTTTGACGGTCACCAATGATCAGCTCACGCTGTCCACGACCAATGGGCACCATGGCGTCGATAGGCTTGAGACCAGTCATCATAGGCTGGTTGACGGAGCGACGAGGCAGGATACCGGGGGCCTTCAGGGAAGCACGACGACGCTCAGCAGCCTCAATGGGGCCCTTGCCGTCAATGGGGTCACCGAGGGCGTCAACGACACGTCCCAAAAGACCAGGGCCGACAGGAACATCGACAATTTGGCCGGTACGTTTGACGGTGTCGCCCTCCTTGATGAGCCGATCGTTTCCGAAGATGGAGACACCAACGTTGTCGGCTTCCAAGTTCAAGCACATGCCACGGACACCGGAAGAGAATTCCACCATCTCTTCGGCTGTAGAGACGCGGTTAAATAATGACAACACAGAGACAGGCGGCCTGACGAACCTTGCACGTTCCTGAGGCCCCAGACACGACCAATACCGTCACCGACGCCTAGAGAGATGGTAAGGGCCCGGAAGTAGCATTGAGTTAACCGTACGTACTGAGGACGCGGCCGGTTTCCTCAACGTTACCACCGACAGAGGTACCGGAGATACGGGACTCGAGGATGGAAGAAACCTCAGAAGCAGCTGGTGACGTGGATGGGATATAAGAGAGAGAAAAGAGCAAGAATAACGGTGAGAACAGGTAGACACTTGAGAAAAAGGCTGGTCATACCAGGTTTGGCAGTAGCATAAGAGCGGGACACCACGGGTGCCGACTTCTGGCGACGAGGGAAACTGTCAACGACGGACTGCCTGGTAAAACAGGACAATAAAACCGACCTTTGCAGTAGCGGCCAGCGCACGGGCGCGCGCCGAGTTTCTGAGGGCGAGACGGTGCATCGTCGAGGATGAGAGGAGATGGGTGGAAAGTTGGTGACACTCGGCGAAAAATGGAACCAAAGGTGTTTATGTAAGTTATGGTCACGTGTCTTGGTATTTTGTTACCCGGCGAGCTGCTCAAGGCAGACCACGATGGCGGGCTTAGCCAGACGCTGTAAGTTGGCTCATTTCTGGCGTCTACTTCCCATTCACATCTTTTTCAGGCCAGGCTTTCATAAAAACAGCATGTAGGGAAGCCCATACAGTGGCTGTGCCCTCCTCAACTCGCAACGCGCTCGAGCTCATCCGCTCCCAGCCTTCCCAATACGTCGTCGCCAATCTTGTCGGTCGAAAATATGTCCTGACTCCCCGTGACATCCTCACCGTGCCGCGTCTCCGCGATGTCAAGGTCGGAGACACCCTTGCTCTCGACGAGATACTCGAACTTGGCTCCCGCGAATATACCTTGCGCGGCAACCCCACCATACCACCCAGCCATGTCAAGGTGGAGGCAACCGTAGTCGAGCACACAAAGGGGAAGATGGAGTTCATCTTCAAGAAGAAACGCAGAAAGGGCTACCAGAAGACGAAGCAGCACAAGCAGACTTATACTCGCCTCAGAATCGGGAGCATAGACATTCCCGTCAAGGGCGTCACCTCATAGCATCTAGAATTGACGTTTCCTCCCTTCTGTTGAACATTTCGTGCTATTAAACAAAAATTCAGTGCCAAACCTCGTGCTACGCGCTGTGTATCGACAAACGTGAACAACCGTCGACTACTCTACTTCATAAGGCCTTCACGCCTTTGCATCCACTACCGCACAATGTGTACACTGTAGCGGCGAACGAGCGCTGCGTGAACATCTTTACCGGACGTCGCTTCGTTCGCAGGTATGATCATCTCCCGCACTGAAAACCAAAATGCCTAGGGAAGCCTTTACCATTGGCGTCATTCGAGGGATACTAAGGTTCCGCATCCTACTGTCACGCACTGGACAAATCAGTACGACGAACACTCTTATGCATCCCTCACTGCCCCTTCAGTTACCCGTGGAACCTCTCTTTACTAGATCCCTCATACCTCATGTTCCTCTCCCGTTGATATAGCAGCGTTCGGTCATCGTTCGACAACCTTCAAAGTCTTGAATAATCAGTCACCGAAGAAAGGCTCTTTACACGCTTTTCATTCATTATTGTCCGCTTCGCTTCCGAGTGTTCTTCAGGCAGAGAAAGTCATCTGGTGGATCCTCGCAACAAGACTCTCTTACTGAGAGCTTTACACTCCTTGCATCACCGGAAGGCACAATTTTTGAAGAAAAGGTGAGAGCCACATGTTCAAAGTATTCCTTCTCGACAATTCCTTCTCGCCTTCATAGGTTAATAACTGATTATGATATTAGAACAGGCTCCCAATGGGACCTATTGAGGGCATTCGGTTGTTATATTGTCAGCCTTGGCGCGAACCAAGAGATCGAAGATTTGGTTTTTTCAGGTACTGAGAAGACCGCGAGTGAGAGTTCCAGCATAGTAACATCGTAATATCTCTTTGGAAAAACAGGTAGGACACACCAGTTGCGATACTCAAATCTTTACGTCCAAGGCCTACGGTATCAGCATTCTGTTTAGTCGATGTGGGCATGCGACCACAACCACAACAAGGATGCACGAGATCGGCGCGTAACGCAGATGCTTCACCGCACGGTGTCGGAATACCGTTGTCGCTAGGACCTGGTAAGCCTTTGGTCAATCATCGACAACGCTAGCACAACAATGTTGCAGAGGGACGGTAAGAGATTCTGCATAGGCGATTCAGCTAACCTCCAAAGTTCGAGGGTTAAAAAGGGCTGTGTCACACTGTTATGTGTCCGACTTGCTGTCCCGCACCTGAGCTATGGTAGCGTGATCAGTGAGAAGTGGATAGATATTAATAAATCTTTTTCGAAGGTCAGTGTGGCGCCACGACGAAAAGGAACATCGGCATATGCCGCCATCATCATTATGTTCGTGACACGTGCATTACAAACTTTTTCAGGAGCAGCTGCACTGTCGGCATCGGGCTGCGCCTGTGGAAATCGAACTGTATTGCAATGTGAGTATGTTCTTCAATCTTAAAGTACCATATTGAGTTGTTCTTCCTAGGCTTCTCTTCGTCGGCCACCAAGTCCTAGTGGCGCGGGCGTCTTATGAACTGATCGGGCAAGCGCACTGACTCCAGGTGCCAAGAGCTCTAAACCAACGGCATTTCGACAGAAGTCAGGTACAGTCTGTCCTGGCCCCCACCAGTGCGCGTTCCTCATCCATCTCATTGATCGTGCGGCCACAAGCACCTCAATTGACTTCCTTCAAGTTTGCCCGCTAGTGATCATATTTGACAGGTATGCAGTGAGTTCGTGGAGTCGTACTATGTAGACGTTGGTGTTCAATAACGTTCATTTGCAGTGCGGACTTCTGGGTGCGGAGATCGAGCTCATTCGACCGGCTCTCTGTATTCCAGTGCTATGGTTAGTTCTTTTGAAATTGTGCCAAACAGAGCGGGAAACTTCGATGTTACAAGGCTTTATGGGAGTAGGATCGACCTGTCGCAATCGTCATCTTCGCGTACTTTCTACAACGCTGCAGGCGTAAATGGACATTACCGTCATCAGCAAGTGTTATTTTTCTTGTTGCGTTGTGGAGCAGACAATAACGTGCGACACCCTTCGTAGCCTCATTTGGTCGGCTAACGCTGATCGTCTATCCCCTGGCCCTGTGTCCTTGGACGAAGTAGACAGGACAAAGGAAATCATCTCGTCTCTCGCGGGTTCCTCAATCTCACCAAATCCGTTTGCGTTGATCTCTTCATCGCTTCTAGCAAGTCCGAATTTATGTTTGTAATTCCTCTGCGTCATGGTACGCTGAGCATACAGCGTCTCTACTACTCGCTAGCATCATGCGCCACCTCCGCGTCTACTACAGACATTCCTCGAGCATTGCTATCTTTGAACCTTGCATTTCCCAAACGGAGCTTGGGGATGGGGGTGTAGACCTAATCATTGTTGGCATGTCTAATTTTGGTGAGCTACTAGACGCTGATTCCATCCGTTTGGATGTCCTCCCGCTCATGTGAGCCATTTCGTGAACTGCTCTCTGATCATCAGCGTCGTAGCTTCTGGTTACGCCTCGACGCCGTGATCCTTGACACCGTCTTATTTGGGCATGATTGCTACTCAGAATATGAAGCTACGCTGGAGCTTGCTTGATCCCGATGTCACCTCGAAGAGTTCTCGCCGAGTTGTTGATCTAAACGCCGACAGCCACCTAACGCGGATCTTTACCAGGGCTTCGGGCAACTTTCCTTGACGGCATTCATACAATCAGCGCTATCAACGGCGTGGTACTCTATGCGATCTCACGTAGTATGCTATCCACAAGGATGTTTCATCTTGGGCGCTGCGATGGTCTTTATCTGCTCGACTATACATACCTCGATGTGATTCAACGGTCTGTTTTGCAGAGCGTGATTAATGTTGTGTAGGTCAACTCACGGAACTATCGATGCGGAGAGCATAGAGTGTGTTGATTCAATTGATGGCGATGTATCTGTTTGTACCATTCTGTTCGATAGCCTGGAGCATATGCGCTGTCGAGGAAATAGTGTTAATAATGTCGCCACGAATTCAAAGTCAAGACCTTGGATAGGAGCATTGAGTTGATTCCCTGTCCTTGTTCGGACACTCAAGTTGAAAAAAATGGTATAGAGCTGCACTTGAACATGTAGTTTAAGGCTGTTTATCTGTTGTCTTCCATGCCTGCCTGCCTGTGTCAAATGTCAGTGTCTCAGTGTCTGTCATGCGCGCGGAACTGCACGAGAACTCATGTGGCAGTGCACGGAAAATGCCGGCTGTTGACTTGTGAGCTTGTTGGAAGCTTGTGAACGGAACGGAACGGTATCCTGGCGGACCGAACGCTACAAGCGTATCCTGCGACGCGTGTATCTGCATCATGAGAGAGGAGGTCCGTGTGCGAATCATCGGGAGGCATTTCCGTCGCTCGAGTCAGTGCCCGGAGCATAGGAATTGAGATCCGTGGACATCGTCGAACAGCTTACTCCCACAGCTCCTAGTATCACAGTATATACGTATTATACGTACACCTTGTGTTCATCAATCCTGAGCTATGTTGAAACATTTCACGTGTCAGATGGATTTATTGAATGCATGGTAGGAGTAGATGCGGAGTAGGAGTGAATTGGCGTAGCGTAAAGGAGTATCGAATTATCGTAAAGTACAACAAACAGCGAATAAATAACCCAAGAGAGGAACGAAGATGCGTGAATGGTAAAAGTACATGGTGATGATGAATAGTCCCAGAAGAAATAATGCAAAGTGGTTGTTATGTCGTTAATGGTTTATGACTTGCCAGTCATTGTCCATGACAATGTCGTCGGTAGAGGGCGAGCTGTCTCGCATCTCGCCTTCCTGGAGCATTCGCTCGAGCTCCCTAGTTGCGGTAAGGATGCCGACCGCAAGCCTAGGGCCCATATTAAGAATCTTCTGACCCTCGGATGTGGCACGCATGCAGCGTTGTATTGCCAGACGGTGAAGGTCAGGTTCCCGAGGGAATCTGCGCGGCCTGGCGCGGATGTGGGAACAGCTAGGGGATGGGGTAGGGGTAGGGGATTGTGTCGCGGTATAGGTGGTCCGCGGTGGCGAGTAGGATGATGAGGGTGACTGAGAGCGGCTCTTGCGTATGGGAGCCGGATTCGTAATGGGAGCCAAGGACGCTGCAATGCTCTTCTCGATGTTAGAGCGTAGATCCTTTGAAGCTGTTATGTAGATGGAACCTCCTGTGCCACTCTGCTGCTGGTTGGGCAGGTCGGACAGCGAGAGAAACGAGTGAGTGCGGCGCAGAGACATTTTTGCGCGTTTCGCTGGGGGCTCAGTGGCGGGGGATGGTAGGGGGCGCTTCACAGTAGTAGTGCTCATCAAAGGGGAGCGTGGCACTGAAATGCAATGCCTTTATATAGGTGAACTATAGGTGGTGATCGCTCCGGAGTCTCGGGGTTTCATAATATCCCGGTCCGCCTGTCTTTTGTTCCCGTCGTGGCTCTGTGATTCCACGCGCCTGTTTTGTCTCATTCATTATCTCCTCCTTGTCTCTTTGTTCATCGTCTGCGTCCGTTTTCTTTGTTCTCTCCGCGCGGCTATATCCCTCTTTCACTTCGCAGTCGTGCACAGCCGACTATAATCCACTTCGGCAGTGACCGCACACAGCCACAATACTCCGTACCTGGACAGCACAGAGTTATCTCATCTTGATTTTGAGCTTCATCAACATCAAGATGTTGATCATCGCGGGGATGATAGCGGGTTCCTACAGGCCCGCTGTCGGAAGATACATCCAGATGGAACAGTCGGTCAGTGTACGCACGGCCATCTGTCTACTTCACATGGTAACCATCGCGTTGATTCCTTTTACCCCATTGACCCCACTTCCCAGCACTGACGATTGGCAGTTGAGATCTTCCCTCGTTGGCATTCATACATGGCGCTAATTGAACGGTAGATCAGAATCTGCACGCTTTACGCGTTTAGAGGCGCGATACCGGGCAGTCCCAAGTACCGTGTGCACGTCAGGATGGAAATTCACATGCTGTGCAACCATGACGCATACTTGGCTGCGCCTACCACGGCGGGTGGACCATGCGCATCGCTACTAAGACTGACTCACGGCCTGATTAGCTTCCGGTATCTTGCCGCGGGACCGCAGACAAGCCTTTTTGCCTCGCGATTCGACCGTTAATCCCGGCCTACCTTTTGACTCATGCGTAAGTAATCTAATTTGAGCGCGCGATATTCATCTGAATGCTGTAAAGGCCTGTTGTTGAAAAGCTCTATAGGTACCCTTGTCCCTGCGTCTTCTCGTGTCTCTCTGAATGCCCTCGTGGGTCCACACGAGGTAAACGACTAATACTTCCCTTTTTGTCTCCCTTTCGTGCTCTAAGCGGTTTCTCGCTTGGTTCACGCATGATGAATTTGAACGGTATCTTCTCCTCTCGTTATCATGAAGGGCGGCGATTTTCGCGGATGCTACTTAGTCTGAGCCTCTCAAGACTCGATCAAGTTTGCCGTCGAACTTCATCGATCGCTCGTCACACTGTGGCAAAGAGGAAGAACAGGCGGCGAGGTGCAATTCGCTTGAGCGAGAATGAAGTGAGTTAAAGAGACCTTCCGGTTCCATTGATAATCGCGGTCCTTGAGCAAGTCGTTTAGAATCTCGATGATACTTGGCGTCCTGAGAAATACCATACCGAACTTGGTTGCGGATAGCTCACTATGACTAAATCTCGTCAGTCAATTACCGCACTAAAGGACGAATCGTGTTCAACCCGCAAGGTGCGCAATTAGTTACTACACTTAACGATACTGTAGTCGAACATAAATCGCTTCCCAAGGTGAACATTATCCTGCACTTCCCAAGTTCCCCTTTATCTCTGCTTCGTCCGTATATCTTATCTAAGTGATATAGGCGCTCGCCTCCATTTACAGGCCTCCCATCTGGAGTCATTTCAAGTCTTGTACGGGCATCACCACATGTCTACTCACGCTCACGTCCTCAATGTGGATTTGGCAAGCTGGCTTGTCGTGCGAGCGAATCCTCGGAAGAGATGAGATTCCGCCCTAAATTTAAATCTGGGGGGGGTGGAATAGACTGCGTGGAGTCCGGGACAACTGCGCCTTTGAGCCTACTTCCGACGAAAAGGCGAATCCTGTAGTCGGCTGCGCATCGCATCCTCGGAGGTTTCTCTCAACACCTGACTTGCCGCTTTCGAATCTCCTCAAGGTCGCGCTCCAAGAATAAAGCCCTAATGAAGGTCGAGAAGTCGTTTAAACGATGAGTAGAGAAGCGCGTATACAAGTCAGAATCGAGAACGACCTGTTACGGTAGGCATCCTTATATAACTAGCTTCTGAGCAGGTGGAAACCTGTGGAAAATTCGACCAAAGGAGATGGCTGATGGGTGATAGATGATGGTGGAGCACAGATTGGCTAACCCGGTGACCGTGTCATTTCGGATTCCTTGTGCAGCAGCTTTATTCAGTCCAGTATACTATTCTGCGACCTCCTTCTGGGAAAAGACGTTGGTATTTTTCCGATGGTACGAGGTCAGTTTAAATTCAATGCAAAAACAGGCCACTGCATAGACCGTCTTGAATTGATGTATCGGCAGTATCGCTCTTGTTCAACACGCGGATGTTCAGGGATGTTCGGTCCGGGAGCGTCTTATGGGTCATTGTCTATCCTTGTTTACTCTATTTATTTGAAACTGAAAGGTTCCACTGTGCCCTTGAAGTTCAACAAAAGAAAATTCGCTCCCGTATCCGCGCTCCGGCTTGTACGATAATCAGTCACCACCAGCCTCCAGGATCTTCGGTCTTGGCCCACCTTCTTGTTCTGTCTACTATGTTGTGTCTAGATCTATTTGCCGAGGATCAATGACGCCAGCAACCCTCATCGTAGCCTCACCTGACGTTGGAACGACCTTGAGGGTACTACATAAAATCGGCGGAGTTTCTTTACCTATAGGTCTGCCTGCCGCCACCTGTCCACGCGCGCGAAGTTTACGTTCATTCCCAACCGTAGGACCTGTCGCCCGACCTCAAATACGACGACTCGTGACTGGAAAGCAAGGGTGATCCTTGCCAGATGTCCTGCACGGTCCACATAGCCGTGAGCTTGTCTATGTCTGGATTTCCCATATGTTCATGGGCCGCGCGCAGGAGGAACATGAGGTATTCAGTCACCGCGCATTCAAAGATCACTGGAGTACTATGAAACAGGGTAAATGGACATACACAGACCAGATGACTGAACCAACGTGCTATCCCGTGAACATAGATGGACGTGATCACGCACGATTGCCCGGTTCCTACGCCATAACACACATTTGGGGGAGGTATATATAAGAATGCGGGGGTTAGTGACATGAAATTGTACCCCTCCCAAGCCCCTCCCAAAATGACGAACCCGCCCAACAAGGAGTCCTCCTCTAAATCATCTCCTATTCCTATTTCTCGGCATCTTACCGCCTTTGGAGCCAAGCTCAGCAAGGTGGTCAGTAATAAGGACGATGATCGATCCTCCTTGGCGAGTACCCTCGTCGAAGACTACGGTCAGTCGGTCGTCGGCGCTTGCAAAATAGCTTTTGACTGATGCAGCGCTTTGACAGACCCCAACTTCAGGCCACGCGCTGTACGTTACATTCCGGAATCTTGAATTGTAGCTTATGCCGCCCCCAATTAGCAATCTTCAGGGCGAGGCGGCTTGGGCAACATCCGCCCCAATTTTGGTTCCGCCTCGACATTCGCGGACGCGC
The DNA here is from genome assembly GCA_015501595.1 of Hymenopellis radicata. NCBI lineage: Eukaryota > Fungi > Basidiomycota > Agaricomycetes > Agaricales > Physalacriaceae > Hymenopellis > Hymenopellis radicata. The sequence continues at coordinate 124,829 of JADNRX010000055.1, read as the reverse complement.
CACCAAGCGTACCGCGAGGAAGAGACACAGCTCCAAAAAAGGTGACCGCTGATGACCCTACGGTTGACGGTGGGCTTAACAACCATGTTTTTGTAGATTTCAACGGGACGTGGCGGCGCGGGTAACTTTCGCCAGTCGTCCAACTCGCCTGCGGCCGAAACGACTCCTAGGACTGATTCGACTAGTCCAGACACAAACGTAAACCCCGTTCAAATTTGTTAACGGTCCACATTGACTGGAGCCTTCTTTAACAGCATTCTTCCGGGCGCGGAGGGTTAGGAAATATTTCTCGGGCACGGGAGAAGGATCAGACAGGTTCTGAGAACTCGAAGGCTCGATGAACGGTATATTTTCTTATGTAATTTTAATGGAATGCTCTAAGTCCTAAGCGCTTAGCCTCGCTAAGGTGTCAAGATGTAAATTAATCTCTCTTCATACTCCGCAGATCCTCTTCCCAGAGCGCAGTTTCCACTTTACCTGCACCACAATACTTACCGTATCCTTCAACTTCGACAGCGTCTCGCAGAAGTTCATCCTCGTGGATCGCCACGACGTGTAAAGTAGAGTTTCCTGCCATAGAGCGCTGCTTTCGTGTCGTTCCCTTCGCCACATACCACGCCACAAGACCAAAAAGGAGGGCAACATAGTATGGTGACGCCTGCCCCCAACTCTCTGCCGAAACGATCATGTTGAAATAGTTTCCCAGATCGAGTCCTTCTACCGCCACAGACATAGCGAATCCAGCGCATCCTTTGAATACTTCTCGAGTTTGTCCGAGACCGTAGGGTCAAGACAATGAAGGCAGCTGCACTTGAAACTATAACGGTCGAGAGCGGTCGTGCGCTCGGCGTACGAGTGGTGGTAGCCTTGGTAGGCTATCGTGAGCTCTTCCCTTCGCGAATGTCGCGCACAGCGTAGAAGCGGAACGAGAAAGACTCTGCACACCAGCTGTTCCGAAGATTTGGGCAACAGCTACGTAACGTACGTGAGCGCAAGTAAGAAAGAATGTGGCATTGACATAGACATACGAGTGATTAATCCTGGATCCATCCTTACATATGCCACTGCAAACATCTACCATCATGCTCATAGTATTTCATAATCGGACTCTGTGAGTGCAAGATCAGAGAGCGCCTTCGGATGGAAAGAGATGTACGGACTTGGACCAATATACCCAGTAATAGCATAACGACAGGTCCGGACGATTCCAGCTACTCGTCCAGCATCATCGTGTTCATGACTGTTGTAGAGCTCATCGAACGCTCGCCTATTTTGGAGTGGCATGCGACTGTATGCGATGTTCCAGACGCTTTCCCGAAAACGTTGAGCGTAATCGTCAGTCATAGTTTTACTATCGGAAGCAGAGGATGTGTAAGGGCACAGCGGGCCCACAGAGGAAACCACCATGAGAGGTCGTTCGTCCAGAACCAGTTCTCCTTCGCGTATCATCCGCGTTGCAAACATGCCTTTGTCCTTTCCAGGAGAATCGCCGATTCTATACGCACGACTGACTGGTCGCTGAATACGTTGCGGAAATCCTGGGACGGATAGGATGCGCTTCTTGATGTCTTCACGGATGAAGCACTCCGACCAACCGTCAGAAAATTCTTCGAGGATGCTGGTATTGGGATAGGGCTGGGAGCAGAAAACATTTCGAGTGTCCGGCAATGTCGCATTACGGGAGACCAAGACGATCCCTGAGCCGAGGCTGTAGTTTTCCGTTGACTCTGATGGGACGTTCTTTGAAGTATGGTCAGTGATCGAGACTACAACTGACAGTTTCAAGCACGTACCCGGTTGAACGATAAAGTTGCACTTGAGTTTAGATTGGCCAGCTGGAATGGTATCTTCAAAGCACACTCTAGGAGCTTTCGGGACCTGTTTGGAGGGATCCGTGTCTAGCAAGATAGGTTCTGTTGTCGGTTCGCGTTCTGGAGGTAATTCGACATCCTTGTGCAATACTTCGGTGCCTTTGGCGCTATTCAGAAAGCCACGCTTCATGCCACCATCGGGTGTATCATGAGTGGCACTCGTCCTCGACGACACGGTGTCAAGGTTGGGGGTGGAAGCGCCTTCAGAACGTACTGCGGGGACATGATGAGCCTTACGTCCGTTTAGAAAACCACGTTTCATCGTAGTGTTTGTGGGAGAAGGTGGGGATGGAGCGAATATCCTAAGAGTGCAATGTTTTTATAAAGATCTGCGCCACTGGTCATAGTTGCCATGCCGCGAACAAAAGGAGATCACCCTGTCGAGCAATGCACAGTGTGATATCTGAAAGAGATAATACAATGCTTGTCGTTTGTACAAGGATACAGTACCATGTAGGGTCATCATTACGTGCTACCACCGGGACAGAAAATCTTGGACGTCCTTTGTACAATACCTGTAAAGAATTCTCGTCAGTACATGTAGAGCGAAGCATTGTTGATAGTGATATCAGAAGGTGAAGCCGCCTCATTGCAAGGGGGCTGGAAGCCGGACGTAAAATCAACCAACTTTCCAAGACGCAGAAGAGGTCTTCAAAGAGTCATATGGCCCCGGCAGGATATCGTCACAAACGTGAAAGAAAATGGACGCACGTTCGAACAGTACGTGGTTGGATTGAAGCCTGGGGAAAACAAGTTAGCATGGGAAGCAACCCGGAAAAACAAGTCTCAGTAAAAGGTATGGTGCGTTCAATCTCGTACAAGACGAGTCGTTGCGATTCTTGACGTTTATTGCCATCATTGGAGCCCATGAAGGAAAGGATACTGACCAGGAGAAAAGTCGCTCGTGATGGCAGGAAGGCATGTGCCATCCGAATAAATCCGAACGAAATAAAAAAAGTTGGAATGCCGGAACTCCGGGCCGACTTATCTTGATGGCTCCTTTAACTCATCCCTCCATCCAAGGTGAAAATTTTACTGGACACCGCTGCATTGTCTGATTTTGCGCTGTAGATGGCTGGTTCCGCGAAATCTCATCGCAGTGGCCTGGACAGGCAATGACCTTGAAGGTCAACAAGATCCTCCATGTCGAAAAATCAAAATTCCAGGATGTCCTAGTCTTCGAGTCAGAGACATTTGGAAACGTCCTCGTCCTTGACGGCGTCATCCAGTGCACTGAGCGCGATGAATTCTCGTATGTGATCCAGCGGGCAGTAGATATCGCTGTTCTGAACGTACTCAAGCTATCAGGAAATGATCGCCCACCTGCCGCTCAACAGCCATCCCAACCCCAACGAGTGCTAGTCATTGGTGGTGGCGACGGCGGTGTCGTCAGAGAGGTCCTTAAGCATGAGTCGGTTACCCAAGTTGTGCTTTGCGACATCGATGAAGTAGATATGAACCATTCTTCAAAAATATCCTCTTATCTGTTTACAGGCCGTCGTGCGGGTATCCAAGCAGTACCTGCCCCACATGTCGGAGTTGCTATCGTCTTCCAAGGTGACAGTCTTCATCGGCGATGGCTTCAAGTTCTTGGCCGACAACGAAAACACCTACGACGTGATCATTACTGACTCGTCCGATCCCGTTGGTCCCGCCGAATCCCTCTTCCAAAAGCCTTACTTCCAGCTGCTTCACGATGCTCTTGCGCCAGGCGGAAATATTTCCACTCAAGGAGAATGCCTTTGGCTCCATCTTCCTCTGATATCCGAACTCAAGAAGATGACTCTCAGTATCTTCCCCGTCTCCCAATACGCGTATACCACGATCCCGACGTATCCTTCTGGTCAGATCGGCTTCATGGTTTGCTCCAAAGAGGCTGGACGCGATTTGAAGACGCCTTTACGCAAACTCACTGGAACGCGCTACTATAACAGCACCCTCCACACAACGGCCTTCAACCTTCCTGAATTCGGTCGCGCTATTCTCGAGGATGGCGTTGATCTTCAGCCAAAGTTTGGCCGTGCTGCTCGTCTCTTGGAGAAAAAGGCTACCAAGAAGGTCCTGCTTCTTGGGAGTGGTTTTGTTGCCCGACCTTGTGCTGAGTACATCGTCCGTGATCCATCTAATGAACTCACCATCGCTTGCCGTACCCTCGATAATGCCAAGGCTCTCGCAGACGGTCTTCCTAGCACCTCCGCCATTTCGCTCGATGTCAACAACCCCGCTGACCTCGAAGCCAAGGTCGCTGAGCACGATCTTGTCATTTCTCTCATCCCGTACACCTACCATGCTACTGTCATTAAGGCAGCCATCAAGGGTAAGACCAATGTTGTCACCACCAGCTATGTCTCCCCGGCCATCCGTGCCCTCGACGCTGAGGCAAAGGCTGCTGGCATAATCGTCATGAATGAAATCGGTCTCGACCCCGGTATTGACCATCTTTACGCTGTCAAGACCATTGATGAGGTGCACGCAAAGGGGGGCAAAGTCAAGAAATTCCTCTCATATTGCGGTGGTCTCCCCGCCCCAGAGTGCTCTGGCAACCCTCTTGGGTACAAGTTCTCGTGGTCCTCCCGTGGTGTGCTTCTTGCGTTGTTGAACTCGGCTTCATACTACGCTAATGGCGAGCAATTAAACATTGACGGCAAAGATCTCATGGGCTATGCGAAGCCGTACTTCATCACTCCTGCCTTTGCCTTTGTCGCCTACCCCAACAGAGACTCGACACCCTTCAAGGAGTTCTACAACATTCCCGAGGCCGAGACTGTTGTACGAGGAACTTTGAGGTACCAAGGCTTCCCCGAGTTCATCAAGTGCCTGGTCGACCTTGGCTGGTTGGATGCCACTGAGAAGGACTGGTTGAAAGAGGGTCTGACGTGGGCCGAAGTTATGCAGAAGACTATTGGTGCTGACGACGCCACTGAAAGGTTTGTCCACGATTCCAAAGTATGTTCCGTGACTGATGCCGTACCTCTAGTACTCTTGTTGCACGTATCAAGGCTCTATGCCAATTCCCTGACGAGTCAGAAGCGACCCGCATCATCTCGGGATTGAAGTGGATCGGTCTTTTCTCTTCCGAAAAGGTTAAGCCTCGCGCAGGCAACCTTCTTGATACCCTCTGCGCTCAGCTTGAGGGCTTGATGAAATATGAACAAGGCGAGCGGGATCTTGTGATGCTTCAGCACAAGTTCGTTGTCGAATGGGCGGATGGAACGACTGTACGTGTTGATTCTAAGTCGAGGAGGTCGTTGACCCATACTTTCTCCAGGACACCCTCACCTCGACATTGGAAGCCTACGGTAACCCTATCGGCCACTCTGCTATGGCGCTGACTGTAGGTTTACCCTGCGGTATCGCCACCCAGCTTGTGCTGGACGGCGTTCTCAGCACTCCCGGTGTCCAGGTGCCGTACAGCAAAGAGATCTGCGATCCCATTCGCACAATCTTGGAGGCTGAAGGTGTCGGCCTCGTTGAGAAAGTCCTTTAAGCGCGACACGGTAATGTAGAAAACGAAAATATCTGTACCGATGTACCAACAACTTGAATTATAGACACTATTTGTTAGCAGAATCAAAATGGTTCATGGTCGTTCAATCGTGGAACTGAATGATGTCGGTCTGCCTCGCGATGCAACTCAACGCCATGACCAATAGAACCGGAAGACACCATGTCTCGTCACCGCTTATAGAGCAACTCGAGGCGAAGAACAACAAAACATCCATACGCCAGGCCTTGAACCGGTATTACACCGGGCGTGCTTCAATCTCTCCACTGAAGTCACCGAAGGCAGCTTAACTCTGTTCGAACAAACTCCGGCGTGCAACAAGGTGGAACCGTGTTGTTTTCTGAAGAGCCTTCCGCATTTTGAACATTCACGAGCTTGGTCGTCGTTGTGATGGCTACGCACGTCAGTTTCAGAATATTGGCAGCCAATCTGGAAGGTCGCACCGGGCCTCAGACTCGAAGGCGCGGCTTCGAATGGCCGTAGAGGGTACATGTGTAATCTGTCTAGGTGAGGTTCCATTAACGTGACATTGACCGACCATGGACTGAGAAGAGAGGAAGCAAGCTTCGACGGCATCATTGAGAAAACGACGAATCGAGTTGGCTGAGGTGGTGATGGTGCTACTTAGATTGCGTTGTGAACATTTAAACCAGCACGAGCACCCGTTGATCCTCTGACCACTGGACCACTGAGTATTCGTTACGCCAGCTAGATAGCTGTTGAAAGTTGTGGACCGTGGCTCAAATCAAAGGGAGTAAGTATTCCTCCGACAAACCGCACACAGAATCATCCTGACCTTGAATCTTTGACCTTTGTGCGCCTAATAAGTCAAGTCTTACTAGGGCCTGCGAGATTTGTCGTGGATTTCAAAGCGGCCATCCATTGACAATGAGAGTCACTTTCCAAATCCGGTCGACAATGGGCTTGAGCCACAACAGGTTGGGCAATGTAGAGAATGCATGGATTTACGTATATAAAGGAAAGCGAATGGTCGAAATGACCCCATAGTACTAAAGCGCATCGCTCAAAGACATAGTACATTACCTGGCAAGAACATGGATCGTCTGCGCAAGGTCTTCAAGAGGTGCGTTAGCTTGCAACAACGGCGCTGAGTCGACTTACAAGTATTTTCAGAACACCATCGACCACCGCCACCGACAAGCAAACGGTTCGGAGGTCGCGGTCACTGCCGCTGCAGGCGCAGTTGGCCAACATTTCGCCGCCGATGGCGCTCTCCCCGCTGCCCGCCGTACACCAGGCTTCGAGCCGTGTCAAATCGAAGGAGAACGGCACTGGCACTTCTCTCCCACGCCCGCACTCGATCCAGGACAACCGAGATCAGTCGCTGCGTCGACTGACCGGCGTGACAGACGCGTCGCGTCAATATCGCACGCGTCACCAGAACGCGTCGACCCCTACAATTCGACTGCCGTGCACCAAGCGAAGCACGCCGACAATCAATATCGACTCAGCCTTCGGTCCGGAGAGCACCACTACTACCTCGCCATCTCCGACTCGCCGACAATATTCGCGCTTCTCCAAGCCGCTTCCCCCGATACCGTCGAAGCCGCCAGGTGGAAACTGGGGTAAGGTGGATCCCTTTCTGCGGGACATGGGGGTGCCTGTCCGTGAGGGAACCAAGCCTGTCTTTAGACAGGCACCCGTGCGGCGTTGTACCGAAGAGCGCGCCGCGGTTGTACGGAGTGTTCACTGTGCGGTGGAGGAGATGTGACTCAATGGTGTTGGAGGATGTCTATTTATGAGTTTCTGTTCCCTTTCATGGTCATTCTTTCAGTTTTCTTATGGTCTCTTTGTCTGTTATATATTGTCAATCATGTTTCCAGTCCTTTGTGTTATTCCATGCAATAATATAGAAATGTCCCTCAAACTGGCTGCGAAGATATGATACAGATGGCAAATAGCAGGTGTCTACTAGGTAATAAATTAGAGGGGAATACCGTAGCGCTCCTTCTCAACTTTGGACCACTCAAATATGGGAAGCGGATGTGCTTCTGTAGTGAAAACCCAGCTCTCGAATGGCAGGTCGATGGTCTCGTCGAACATGAGGTATAGGTATTTCAGTCTAGAGGGAACCAGCTCAGCATTCCATCAATCAGAGGCTGAATGACACTTACGTCTCAGCGAGGAAGTAGCTCGGTAGCTCATCCTTGAGCGTGATAGCCTCATCCTGGACGTCTACGTTCACAATGCTAGCATACGCCCATTTGGTTCGGGCATGCTTTTCTATCGCCTCGAAGACAGTCCAGCCCCGCTCCCGCCATACGTCGCCCTCGCCTAACTTCCACATGATGTAGAATGTCTCCAGCGCCTCCGGTCGCAGAAGGTAGCTGCTACGTTTGATTCTGTAGCCTCTCTGGGCGCGATCTTGTTCTGGGACGACCTCGCTGAGCCCGGGTATAGACGTCGGAGACTCTGCTAGGACGTCTAACCAAAGACGAGCGTTCGAGCCATTGACAATTATTTCGTCCGGGCCTATACCGGTAGGCATGTCAGCGTACGTGAGCCAACAAGTTTTCGCCAATCCCTGTGCAGCCCACAGGTGCCGCTGCTTCTTCTCTGCGGGTAGTTTTAACGAATGGACTCCCAATCGAAGCATGCCGGGGAGGAAACATGTGAGATGTTCAAAGGTGTGGGATGGCTTCCCGGAAACGCTGTCAATGTCGGTGACATAGATAAAGTCGCGGACGGAAGAGTGGTATAGAAGTTTGTTCATGATAGCGTCCACGGCGTCAAGGTAGAGGGATATCGCTCTGGGCTCAGATTGAGCCGTGAGGAGATATTGCTTCAGAAGGTATTCGTGAGCGCTATCTGCGAACGCGCCGGCGCTGAACAGTCGGTTTCTAGGCAAACCGGTCTTCGGGTCCCAAATCGTGGGGAAGACACCCTTCTCCACCATGTATTTGGGAGTTTGTGTCTGCTTTGGGTCCGCAGCGTACTCCTCGTCGAGAGTTCCGGCATGATTATTGGCGTCCTCCATCAACTGCATGACGGCTTCGACCTTGTCGAAATACTCGCGTTTGCCGGTGACATGCGCGAGATACTTGAACTCCATCTGGCAGCTCATAGCCTCTGCCCATAGCGTCCCAGCCATCCAACCACCACGGGTCTGCCCGTTCAGGGTATTAACTCCGTACATGGGAAGCCCAGACGGCGTGTTCATCGCGGGTAAGAGCATTGTCCCGAGCTCATCTGCTCGGTCAAGGAATACGCGGTGCCCAGTCATGGCATATGCGCTCAGAAGCCCACCCAGATAACGAATGACGGTCTCGAAGAATGGAGCATAGGCATTGGGTTTCTGGTCAAAGAGAGACATCGAGGTGGTGGGGACGTGACTGAGGTATTCGACGGCGTGCTCCAGATAATCCGGGAGCCTCATTATCCACATCGTGTCTAATGAATCGTAAAATGTGACGCCCCAGCCATTGAGGGTGGAGGAATTGCGTCCGGTGAGGGGACGGAGCTCGTCGTTGGGGAATGCGTGCTCGAGGTAGTTGTCGTAAGTATGAATGAATGCAGCCCGTATTCTCTCTGCTCGCCAACGATTAGTGGAATTAGCTTCAGCGGAATGTGGATGGGGTAGCCAATGCCCTTGGCCATATCCGAAGGGGGGTGGGGGTGGGGGATGGAACACGTCGAATGTGAGCCATACAAAGCCGCAAAATAACAGGACGGCTACGATCCAGCGTGGCCTGCGCAGTGCTGCATAAGATTTCACTGCGGAGAACGACACAGGAGGCGGAAGGAGTTGTGCACCCCCATGATGTCAGTAGTGGTCTTAATATATCCAATGTTAATCCATCCACGGAACACTGTCAGAACGCGAATTGGCCGATAGCTTGTCAACGGGAGGGATGGGCAAGTCAAGACGTCCGTCGACAGCAGGGCACACGACGCCGACACGGGAGGGAAACACAGGAAATGGATGCCAAGACAATTTAAGTTCGTAACTAAACGATTGGAGTGCCGGCCAGGTGCCGTCGGCCTCCGGTTCCAGGGTCATTTGCGCCCGAAGCTTGTCCGAATCTTCCGCAAGGCGACAGATTGTTGACACGCCAAGTTAAATTCCTCGCCAAGTGGCAACAATAACTTACATTCCAGATCCCAACTACTACTACTAGTATGGTCTAATTAGTGTAGCTTTAGCAAGGACCCGTCCAAATTATTGTCTACACTTCAAGTCCCCACCAATCATAGCTAACGTAGCGCCCAAACACCAACCCAACTCTGTTCCAGCTATTTTCTTGCCGATCATAACCTCCCTGCCAGAGCCGAACTCGTATCCCAACTGTAGGAGGCCATGCATGAAAGTCAAGTCTAAGCACCATTCCGGTCTCTCCTCCAGCTCCTTCATCAGCTTTGCGTCGCTGCCCCAACGAGGTAACCAAGAATCGCGTCCTTGGCAGACAGTCCGAGCCAGCTCAGCAATCCCATCCACCGTTAAACCCTCACCACCCGGAAGTAGAGGATCAACACGATCAAAGAAGTATGAGAGAAGAAGGACTTTGCCCCCGGGAAAGCTGTCCAGAAGCGAAGGCTGGTATACGCCGTTGAAAGAGCACGGTTTCAGCTCGCAAACGGCGTCTTTGGCCATCACCAATTCAACGATGCGGTTGCAGGCGTCAAATGACCCTATATCAGCGCCAGACATTCGAACCTGGCGTCCGTCTATGTCTATGTTGCGGGCTGTGCCTTTGGCGAGACACGGATTGACAATAGTACCGGACGTTGGGGTCCGTAGGGAATCCATGAATGCGACCAGCTGATGAACATGTCTCCGAGCGCGCATCAATCCATATCCGAGGTATGAGTGCTGGTAGAGCACATGTGACTGACCGCTGAAAGTCAAATCATACTTGTGTTCCCCATCTTCCAACCGACCTGTGTTGTCATCCCATTTCGGTTCGAAAACGATTTGGGTAGAGGCACCGCCAAGGTCGAGCACAGCGTACGTCTTTTCTGAGCTACTAAGAGTGCCGAGAAGGTAGTTGGCGGTGATCCAGGCGTACACGCCCTCGTCTTTCCCGTCCATGACTTCGGCCGTGTTGAACGAAAAGGGATATTTGGTTTCGATCCTCTCCTTCACCTTGGCCAGTATCGCCTCGCTCTTCGCTTCGCCTAATAAACGTAACCCAGCTGTGGCTTTGACTTCGACAGGCGCGCATTTGCGATAGTTCTCGGGAACGACGCGCATGGCCTCGTCCAGAAGGACATCGAGACTAGCTGCAGCCTTGTCTGGAGAGCTGTCGTATGATGATAGACCGGGCTGGGTCATTTTGAAGACCTCATACTCGTAAGCTGGGTTGACTTTGCAGTTATTGAACTTGTATATATGAATGCGGGAGCCCGTTGAACCAGCGTCAATCATGAGAGCGTACTGAACGAGGGGAACATTGTGTGAATAGGAAGCTGAGCAATGTGTGGTACCAGAGGGGTTCGGGTCGTTGTCGAATGATGGTGGCTCATCATCAATATGGGGCGGCGGCGCTTGCTGAGTAGGGGGTTTAGAGTCGGTACTAGACGGCGGTAATGTGGGGGGTATCGTGGGTATTGAGATATCTGTAGAGGATTAATGACCGCTGTCTTATTCTGTGTTATAGACCCCAACCTTGTGGTATGTCAATGTCTTCCTCGACGCTGGTGTCACCCCAAGGCAGACTTCGCTTTTCGCGCGGCCCAAAGACATAGACGAGGCCAATTAGGACTGCGGCGCCGAGGGCAAACTTTTTCCAGGTCCAGGCGATACGTTGCTTGGGTGGCATCCCGCGAGTGGGACCCATGCCGCCTTCAATTCGCTCGTAATTGGCACTGCGGGGCGAGAGCATCGCGTTAACGTGTCGCGACCGAAGTCGTTGGTGGGAACTGTTCGTCACGGTCGTGGCGTGAGGAGGGAAACCGCCGCCGTTAATGAGGGTGTAGTGCTAAGGCTTAATCAGGAAACTGGTCAACGTCAGACCTTGATCGGGAAAGTCAATGTTGACCTCCATGAATTGACGATGAAGAAAAAGGTCCTCCTCATGGGCGCCTCGGGCAGCGGCAAGACGTCGATGCGGTCGCTGATATTCTCCAACAACCCTGCCTCCATGACTGCCCGCCTTGGCGCCACCATCGACGTCGAGCAGAACCATGTCCGCTTTCTCGGTGACCTAATTCTCAATCTCTGGGATTGTGGTGGCCAGGATGCATTCATGGACGGCTATCTCACCACCCAGCGCTCTACCATCTTCCAACACGTCGGCGTCATGATCTACGTGTTCGATGTTGAGACGACGGAGATGAACAAGGATCTGGAATATTACAGAGACTGCCTGGACGGCTTGCGGTCGCACAGCAAGGATGCGGGTGTCTTCTTGCTTGTTCACAAGATGGACCTTGTCAAGAACCCCGCAGATGTATTCGCGAAGAAACGCAAAGATCTCGTCACTGCGACGGGCGACACGCCTGCCACCGTCTTCGGGACAAGTATCTACGACGAGTCGCTATACAAAGCATGGTCCAGCATTGTCCACACCCTTATCCCCAACGCTGCCGTGCTCACCAAGCACCTGCGAACCTTTGCCCAAATTTGTAGCGCTGCAGAAGTTGTCCTCTTCGAACGCACCACCTTCCTGGTTATCGCGACATCACATCAGGAAGGAGATACGTCCAACGACATGATGCCGACGCGCTATGAGCGTACGTCTGAGCTCATAAAGGCATTCAAGCATTCTTGTACGCGCGTGCGGGAGGAATTCCATACCCTCGAGCTCGAACTCCCCGATTTCACCGCCGTTTTGGACGAGATGACCAGGAACACCTACGTCCTCGTCGTTGCCCACAATCCCCATGTTGAGACAGCCGCGATAAAAATCAACGTTCGCATGGCTCGAAAACGTTTTGAAGAGCTTCAAGGAGACACTTTATGATGTGTACGTCTCCCGGCGAACATCAAGTTCACATCGTTTACTTTACCTTCCCCAGAATATTAACGAAAATCCCATGTATATGCGACAAAGTATAAATCCAGTTCAGGTGCTAAATGTCAAAACACTCTCGCGTATTTTCAGTCTGACACTGCGTTCTGCAGGCCACTCAAACTGCACTAGCCGCAAACTGTCTGCGATAGTCATCTTCGCTGCTCCCGCTTTGAGTACTCAAACGCAAGCACTAGCGAGCAAACGTACCTTCATCACCCACATTAAAAGATAGGGTCTTGAAGGCTCCGATCCAGCATGTCCTTGCCTTGGTGGCGCCCCAGGATTGAAGAAGCTCGAAAAACTCGAGCCAACTTTCCACACAAGCACTACGCTTTCTTCGAGGGAGAGTGTAACAAGACGTCGTCCATCAGGAGAGAAACTGCACGCCGCTATTCGTTTCTTGTGGTTTTCCAGAACGTACAACCGTGTTGCTGTCTTCAGGTCGTACATAACAAGTGCGCCTTCACTGGTGCCAACCGCCAATCGTTGGGTATCCGTATGGAAGTCGATGCTGGGAAATCTGTAGCAGGTCATTAGAGGCTGAACGAGTGGAGAGCTTGCGGCGTACGTTTTCACAACGTGTCCTAAGATCTCGGTCGCAGTGTCGAGGACGGCATCTCTGTGGGCCGTCGAGTTCGGATCAAGCGATTTCACAACGGACTCCATAAGTTTTGGCAGGTTTGGATACAGCACCATAGGTCGCTATTAGGGTTCAGCATCACCGCCATCGAAACAACGGCATGCAAAAGACTAACCTTCCGAATTAAGAACGCTACAATTTGAAGGACAGACTTGCGATACTCGACACTGACAGGGCTAAGAATGTCGAGACCCAAAGTTGTCATGAACAGAGGCGTATTCGAACCAGCTATCTGCAAGACCGCTGACCGTGCTTGAGCGCCGATGTTTGAGCGGATATGCCTCCTTCTTGGAAGCCGTGGCAAGGGTGAACAGTGAGCGCAAAATTTCCATGGCGTCGATGTAGTGCTGCCAGATATGGAAGCCACGCGAACAGAGATCGACGGCAAGAACGCGAAAGAGTGATTGTTCATCATGTAAGTAGAGTTGGATAGACTTGGAAATATCCGTTAGCGTGCTGAGATGGTCGCTCGTAAGTTGCCCATGTGATGAAATAATTGCGCATACCTTGTAGGGAACAAACTGTATTTCTCCGCCGCCAAATAACCACAGATGAACAAGGAAAGCGCGGCGCGCAATGTCTCTCTGTCTGCAGTAGGTTGCAGACAAGGTACTTGGAGTGAGGTAAGCTGTCGAAATTCTGAAATGAGAGAGACCAGTAGTTACAGTGATGTTGCCATTGCTCTGCAATGCTGAGTGCACTTTCTTCTGTTAGTCGGACCACAGCGGCGTCGAAAAGAAACCGAGCACTCTGTCGTGTTTCCTCTGTCGCAACGATTAAGGATAATGCTGAATAGACGCAAAACAACACGCACGTGAGCCATTCAACCAGTGCCTCGCTAAGAAAGCGAGGCTAGGGTGCTGATATTTCTCGCCTGCAGCAGATGCAAGAGAGGTGGCATAGAACGAGGCCACCGTGTTCGTTGCATCTGTAAGTTCTGTGCTGGTCGATGAGACAAGCCCATACCAACGTACGGGAGGACGGACCTTCGAAAAGGCCTAGAGCACGAAGTGCAGTGGTGATGGCAAGGGCCAAGGATGCAGTGACGTCTCCTGATATGCACCAACGGTCAGAAGCACACTTCGTTGTGAACGTTGCAACAGAGCCGTGACTAGCGAAAGTGAGAGTAGGTCATAGTAACATTGCGAAAAAACCATACCTCGTTATACCAACTGCGACGGAAGAAAGCGGGATGTCCAAGTCCTCCTGACATATCTCGTCAATACCCTTGTTCAAACCATGTGTTAACAGGGCTGAAAGCAACGTTCGAAGGCGATCTCGCCTGGACAAGATTATGCGGGTCTGGTTTCGACTAGTACTGATCGTCTTCATGACATATATCGCCTCTGTAATGAACCCTTCGAGGGGAAAATAAGTGTTGAAGCTATGGCGGATGAAGTTAAAACATTTCTTTGGATTTGTCAAATCAACTTGCCACTATGGGAAGCCTGGTTAGGCAATGCATTCAATGTTCCGTCCGGAAGACAATCGCGATTTCAATCGATCTAGCAAGACATAAATATCAGAGTTTTGCACACCGTCGACCGACTGCGTACGTACAGATCTGTCCATCCTCCCTGAGCGAGCATTTCTTCCGCTTTGTCAGCATTCATGGACCTCCAAAACTCCTTCGTTTTGATGTCCCATGCTCGAGCACGGCGGTCCGCGTACATGAGGAGAAGGTTGTCCTCACCGAGGCAAACTCGGACGAGAGGAAAGGCCGAGCCTGGGATGATGTATAAACTGGTTCCTCGACGTTAGAAAGTCAAGTGGCAAATCGTATTCAGGACGCACAATTGAAATCCATCGATGACGAAGACAGCAATCGTTCCATCTTGTGAGACACATAGAACACATCCACGTAGAGGTCCCGTTGATACAGACTTGAGATGAAAAACATGCGTCAGCGGCGTCACGAAAACAATCCAACGTGCGTTGAGTTTGAATGTGCTGTGGACGATGAGCAACACTTCATCCCAAACTCGGGTACATACTCAGCGTTCCAGAAGGCGATGGATCCATCGTCGGCACCACCAACAATATACCGCTCTTTCGTTCGACCGTTCCGGACAACATGTAAACTAACGATGCAACCATCCAATGCAACGTCAGATATCTTCTGTGAGATGTGGAGCGATTCTTGACAGAGCTGAGAGAATGAGGTTGTTCGTAGGAGCCCATCATCTGGGAAATACTCAACAACGTCCAATTCAGTGCTTTGAGTAGGTGCGCACCATGTCCTGTTATTATGAGATCCAAATCTAATGGTAACACCGATGTAACTAGTGTGCCGCGTTGTCCGGATGTGGATTCCGATGAAGTAGTTTGTAGCAATCGTCGGGAACGACGCTGTGTCTTGTTGCTTGACAGTTGGTCGTACGTTATGCGTGTAACTTGAAGCTCGCCGTTGTCGTTTCCACGGTCAACAATCAGAGCTTCAAGAGGTGAAACCATCTGTACCAGGTCATGTAAACCCGTCTGGAGAGTGTGAACTAGACTGACAGAAATATAAGAACAAATGTCATGAGACAAGAGAAGGAGTGTACACAGGGAAAGAACCCGGCGTCCATGGAACGAGAGAGTAAACTTCTATTCGATCCTGACAGTGTGTAAATGGGACACAATGACATATGCTACTGAAATGGACACACCGGAAAGGCGATCGCATATACCGCGTTCGTAAACCACTCGACCCTCTCAATGTTCTCCATCTTGTTAGTGAAAACTGGTCGAAGACTTGTGTCGATATATTGGAAACCCTATGGATGTGTGAGTTACGGACGGACGGCGTTAATGGCGACAAACCACAAGGTGCGACTCGGACCAGCACAAGATACGCTGAGTTGCCATCGTTCGTATCCGCACGCCCAAGATGACACCAGGAATATCCAGGATACCAGCATCATGACAATCTTTCAGGACAATTCGTTCTACAACGGGCTCTTTCTCCTGAACAGGTACAGTCTCAATCGATGCTACCTTGTTGGACTTGAAAGGATTCGGTAATGCCGCAAGCCCGCTCTGATCATGTGAAGAATGGATCTCGAATGGTTGTACCAAGGGAGCTGCTGTGAGCTGAATGGACGATAAAAAGAGATGCTTCTCCCATGACACATAGTGGAGAATAGCGGGCCCTAAGCTTGCATTCATAAGAAAGCATTAGACTGAAAGAATCACGCTCTTACCATCATCGAGACTGGTTCCAACAGACGTGCCCGTAACAAACCACTCAGCCACCTGGGTGAGGGCGACACTTGCAGCACCTATTTGATCTCCCCTCGTATATTCAAACACAATCAGGCGAGACTGTTGCTGATTATCGTCGTTCTCGATATCTGGTGGTACCATGTCCGAGTTGATCGAACCAGAGGCAACTATGAAGGTGGACTAGGCCGTGGGTCAACCAGTAGGACCCGAAAGAAAACCGTGTTCAGTACCTGAGCGATTTGGATACGATGCAAACAACGCCACAACCATCCATGCCGATGAGACCGACCATTCACTGATACGTCGTGGTGAGAATGGGATGAATGGCCGTCATCCATGTGGACCATGGTGAGACATTGTCCGTCGAGGCTGGAAGTCACTGAAAGATCTCTGGCCACAAGTCAGTCGAGGAGAAGATGGCGATAATGACACGAACCCGGAAACATAGAGGGTCAGATAACAATCATCATTCGTTGACATAAGGTCTGCAACAACCTGTGGCTGTCCGAATCGTGGGGGTGGAAAGACATGGCATTGGAACTCGAGCGCTTGGTGATTTGCGATGGGCGAGCTTGGGGTGGAGACTGGTGTAAACGCAGGCGAATTATTTGCGGACAAGAGGGAGCCATACGCGCCGTCCTTGCGCTTCGAAGTTACTTCCGCGGAAAGTGTGGCGACGGACGCATCGAGGGACCCCCGCTTATTGGTCGGCCGCCTGCCCTTTAGCAAGTCCTTAAGCTTGTCGGGCTCTTCATCGTAATCGACAAAGTTCTTGGGCGCTTCGACTTGTTCCTTGGTGATTCCGGAGGATATTCTGGCCCGAGATGCTACGACGAAGGGCGCGAGGCCGGATGAAGTGCTGGCGGGTGATATTGAGCGCGATGTCGTACGCGAATCGGCAGGGCTGGCGGGACGCGAAGATCGGGTGAATTTGGGCTCGTCTTGCGGAGCTGCCGCGTGCAAAGACGGCCGAGATTCGTGGAGAAGAAACGAGGTGCCATCCTGGCATCCAAGCACGGCCGTGCCATTCTGAGATATTATTGCGGAAACAATGGGCTCGGTTTTGTCGTGTCCATTGGCAAACGAAAGAGGAATCAGCAACCCTGGTGTCATTGCTGATACCGTTTGGCGAAATAGTTGATTAGGCTACCCCACGGCGTAGGACATGCTCAACGTTGGCAAGAGCGGATGCAGGCTGGTCACCGTCACTTTTACGTCACATTGAGTAGCCTGACTTCAAGAAAGGCGCCTGAGGGCAACAGCAATTCCGAATAATTTCCCTGTCTAAAATACGAACTATTATATACACGTCAGGATAACACTAAGAACTATCGATACCATGTAGAAACATCGTCCCTAAGAGCACCAGTGTGCGGAAAGTGGGACCTCAAAAGGGCAGCCACATCAGTCTTCGTCACCATCCCTTCCAGCTTTCCGCTATGTGTAAAGAGGATTTGACGGAGGCTCTGAAGTGTTGTCAGCCTTTGTGCAGACAAGTCCTAGGGCACTTACCAGCTTCTGGAACATCTTGACGACCAACTCTTCTGGCACTTCTTTACGAAGGTGCAACACGGACGTCTCGAGCACATGAGAAAAGTCAAGGTGCTCTTCAGACGCTGAAGACGAAATGAAGCTTGGCGCAAATACGCAAGCTCTAGTGCGCTGCTCGCTGATGACATTATCTACGTACTCGTTAGATTGCGATGCTGGTTTTGACACTCGCCTTACCTATACTCTGTTTCAGCTGATCCCGTGTTACAAAGCCCATAAGTTCGCCTTGCGAAACCACAGGAAATCCGTAGAAGTGACAAGTAGTCAAGAGATTATCTGTTTCGAAGCTAAGCAAATCGTATATCCTTCAAATGGACACGTACCAAGGTCCGCAGGTGTGCAATGTCCGTCTTCGATGACTGTGAGATCATCCACAGGCCTCATTATATGCGCTCCCGTCTGGCCTTCATCGCGGTAGTCTGTGGGAGGCAGCCAGGGGTATTGACGTAGGGCGATCCAAGCAGGGTAAATTCCATCCTTGCCAAAGGCATCCCCGACCCACTTCGCCGTCATAACAGAGATCATGATGGGCAATACATGAGAAAGAGCACCCGTCAACTATGAAATAGTGAACAAGATCCAAGTGGCAAGAGACGAAGTAGACGTACCTCAAACAAGATCACCACGAGTGAAACTGGGAGGGTCGTGTTATTAGAATTAAATAGTGAAAGTCGACAGAGACGGCTTACTTGTCATGCGCGTTACGCCTCCCAACATACCGGAAGCACCAATGACAGCGTAGAAGCCGGGAGATATGCAACGCACGGATGGATCAGGCGGACAAGAGAGGAATATCCAAGCAGTCGGGTAAGCCTTGTATAGTCCTTGCCTAAGTCAATGAGCAAGAGCGATGTAAGCAGGCTACCTGACGTACACTAATAATCCGACAGCTCGACCCAGACAAGCTCCAATCGCAATGGTGGGCAAAAATATTCCAGCAGGAATCTATTCCAGACGCTCGGAAAGGTTACCCAAAATAATTCAGTACACATACCATCATACCAAACGTCCAGGCCGTCAATCCAAATTTCACAATAGCGCTGAGAATGAGAAGAAAGACATTTTCCCACATCGCTGTTGGGCTACAGACTGTCATTGCATATTCTCTCAAAGTGCGATGTACTCACTTGCAAAGGCCGTGATAATCTCCTTTCGTGGGATCGCATTCCTGGAACAAGTTGGCCACCAGTTCACTTGTTTGGACTCTAGAAAAGGACGTTAGACCAGAACATACCGATTTCATGTACGTAGGACATTACCTTGCAAAGACGATCTGGTTGAGCTTGAGTTAAAACAATACAGAGAAGTGCCGATTGTACACACCAGGTAACTGATAGCTGATGTCAATGCAGCCACGCCTACAACCTCCACCACAGGCCACTCATGCAAGTAGGAGTTTCTCCTGAAAACGGCGATTTGTACGTTCAACTTGATCATGAAGTGTCCTAGAATGCCCTATGATACATATGAGAATTTGTTGACAACACAAGAACAGACGAACTCACCCCAAGTATGCCCAGACCCAACCAGGGTATCTGGAGTCATAATTAGTTGTACGGAAGGCATACAGCCTGGAGCATAAAAACTTACGAGTTCGAAAGCTCTCCACGTGTCATCGAACACACTGGTGACCTGGCGGTGTGGTTTGCTTTAGCTTTGCAGAGTAGTAGTGTACACGAACCTGGAAAAGTACAAGTTTCCCCGTACCAAAAGGATCAACGTATTCTAAGGCGACTGCGGCAATAGCCGATGCGACAAAGCCGCGCCACATAACCTCGGATTCGCTAGCGAATGTATCGAGCTCTGGGGTGATTGAGCAACGAGAGGGATGACTCCAGAGAACACGAACCCTCTAATCCAAACAACACGCCACCTAACGGACTGCCAAAAGCAACAGAAACACCGGCAGCAGCTGCAGCGGCCAGTAACTTACGCTTCTGGCCTGGTAGAATGTTGTATTAGTAGGCATAGTAGTAGGGTGCTTCGTACCTTCGCTCGTTCTGAATTGCTCGAAGAATCTCGACAAGAGGAAAGCCATACAACATGCTACGTGTACTAACGGTCCCTAATCAAGTGTGAGTTCAGGCCTGCGTATAGGAATAATGCCTTTACTTCTTTTCCAAGTGAAAGGCCTGAAGCTACGGACAACGCCAAACCAAGAGCTTTGATCAGAAGTGTCCACGGTGTTAGGAATGCGTCGAAGACATAACCGCCTAGAATCTGTATGTCATGAGTAAAGCCCTCAAAGACCAAATGCGTTCATACAGCCTTAATCTCGGGTACTATGCCAAAGTATCAGAAGGTGCTCGTTCATGTAGAAGGACGAAGACATACTTCCGGTGTGGAATGCGCTGCAACATTCGATCAACGGGAGTCATAAACCAAACAATAGATGAACGAACTATGGCGCCCAAGCTTGGACGAGGATTGCGGCGCTCCCAGAGTATATAACCTAAGGCGTGATAAATGAATAACCTCATTAATGCTACAAGCGACGTGCGCACAGCTAATGCCACATAGACGAAAGACTGCAGTAGAGATTGCGCGAAGATAAATCTGACACCTAGAAATTCACTCCAACTCTGCCATTGTGTGCAGACCTCTCCAGCTGGGAATGCAAGATGTCAATATAACAAAGAGTAGAGATAGAGGAACTCACGATCTAATCCACTACAACACGATACAGAGTTGTAGAAAAATCCGTACGTGCATCGTCCTTCTCGTAGATCGCTCAACCTGAGGAACAACGAATAGGTGAATATAAGGAGATGTTGTGTGAGGGCTAACCATTTGACGAGGACATCCAACCACGCGCCTGCAAGTCCAATTCCGATTCCTGTCGCGATGATGATGAACCATCTCTGAACGGAGTCTGTCCATGGTAGAATCAAGCCGCGAACACCCCGTTGCGAGCGTTGAGTATGAGTCCGTTCCCGTTCGACAAGCTCCTCATACAGCCAATCTATCGAGCTCCCGTCCTGGTATTTAGATGCGTAGTGAGGTTGGCTGTCGACCAGGCGGCCTTCCGCGTTGAGCTCATAGTTCTCTTCATGGTAGTCAGTAGGTGTCATCGACGTCGAAAGAGAAAGCGGAAGCCGAGTAAAGGCCCCGTCCTTCTTACCACCATGTCGCATGCGAGCGACCTGAATGCCGCGATGTCTACTGTTCTTCTTGGACCTCTTCAAGACCTTCAGTCGCTCTCTCAGGCCCTATTCGTGGCGCTCTCTCCGCCAACGAAACCTCCACAGGCACCAGCACCACCAGCTTCCGCTTTTCTCGCCTGCGACCAGGCTTTGGCGTCCGCAGTGACTTTGGCACATGCACATCAAATAAGACAGCGTAAAATAGAACGTCTAAAGGCCGAAATATTGGATTTGGATAGTCGTTGGAGGGAAATATGCATCGACTTGGAAAACGAGAAACGGGAACTCGAGGCTATTATTGAGGAAGGAGACGAGCGGGTCAAATCCATTGAAAACGCCAAGAAAGGTGCGCATATTTTTGTTTACAACGACAAATGGTACATTTTAACGCGTTGAATAGGTGCAATTCCGTATCCCGAGCTTCTAGCATACGCGCAGAGCCTCAGTTCATTTACGTCGGCGCCTCCAAACATGCCAGACCGCAACGTCCCAGGACCCCCTCCGCCTCTGTTCTTTCCTCCTTTTCCCAACGAGGAGAAGATGCGACGCGGACATCTCAATGCAGAAGCACCACTTGGTTTGCCTGGGGAGACTCATTCCGTCAGAGGTGTGTTATTTATATTCTAGCATGAACAAGATATTGACGTTTATTACAGCCGCAACTGTCTCACCCAAAGGACCCGATGCCAATCAGCGCATGGGCGCTGGAGCCAATCCGTATCGACAGGACTTGCGCGCGCCTCAACCTCAAATCTTTGATCTCGACTTGGATCTCAATCCAGATTTATAGGACATACAGTAATTAACGGTCTATGCTATGGTATGTGTTGATTCTCTGTGAGAAAGAACGTTAACAGATGTCCTCCCAGGCGTACAATATCTTACCAGACTTCAACTGCCGTATCCTTGCAGCTATTCCGTCACTGATCTTCATCTTCCGGATACTCCTGGTGAACAGATTGTCCTGCTTGGGAGGCGGAAGATGCGAGTACTGTTCCGCGAAGGTGTTCAATTGTTTCATGAAGCCCATGTTTGGCCGCACGATCCCGCGTTTCGACTGGGTGAACTTGACTGCATCATTGACGGGCATACCCGTTGAGATGAAGTATGCAATCACCGCCGTTGCACTGCGACTAACACCCTGGAAGCAGTGAACCTGGTATCGGGATTAGTATGGAGTGCTGAAACGTGTGCGGGGAGGACGCACAAGGACTTTGTTGGACGGATTTCCCAGTGCCTCTGTGATGAAGTTGGTTGTAGAGGCGAGATGAGCGAGTATGTTTGAAGTTGGAGTGTCTCCCAATGATATCCACATCTTATTATCATTTGGAATACAGCTGGGAATGTCGGGATCCTTCTCGATGATCGAAATAACATGCGTTATTCCGAGCGAATTGAGCACCTTCTCATCCGTGCTGTAAAATAGTCTGAGAGAAATATGCGCGGCGTGATAGCACTGGCGGTTCCAAGCTTCAAGCCAGCATAGCTGTTGGCGGAGAGTTTTGTTGCCAGCATGGCTGTTTGCCACCTGGACTGTGAGGGGAATGATAACATGAGGCAAGGGAATGAAGCTTTATAAAGGTAACACCGCTGCGGTGATCTCAGATGAGCTCGAGTGACTAGTAGAGCAACTGCTTGTGCTGGCAAGTCGTTACCGGATCCGTGCTGTCAATGGTCAAAATCAAATCAAAGCGGCAGACTTCGGCATTAGTCACATCACGTACACGATGCGTCACGTCGCGTTTCTCACACTTTCCCTTTGCCTGGCGTCGACCGCACCATGTCAAGTCGCGATTCCAAGTCGAAGAAATTGAATGCTTTAGCCGAGCTCAAGCGCACTCGACAGGGTGGATCGCGTCAATTCAAGGTCAGTGTGCTACAGGCCTGGGCGTTCAGCGGCTGACGGTCTTTCCAGGACGAAGAAGACGTGAAAATATATGACGAGGTATCAGAGGACAACTACAAGAAGATTGTCAAAGGCCGTCTGCAGAGAGACGACTTTGTTGTCGACGACGGTGTCGATGGCTACAATGACAATGGCATGGATGATTTCGAAGAGGCAGACGATTATGAATCGGAGGACGAGCGCGATAGAAAGCACAAGAAAAAAGGTTTGCTCTCCTGTACGTTCCTGTTTCGCGTAATCACGATTTTCAGCATCCAAGAAGACGCTCAAAACAGAATCCAAGGCAAAGTCCCGCGCGCCTGTGCAGCCGCCCGTAGCGCCATCTATGAACGCGTATCGCCCCAAGAAGACGGCTGAAGATGAAAGCAGCTTCCTGGCTGATCTTCTTGGTGACTTGGATTCGGCGCCAGTACCCTCTCTTCCTCGATCGCGCAAACGAAAACCCTCCATATCCGACGACTATAGCTCCTCTCCAGCTCCTTACCGCTCTCGTACCCCCTACGCAGAGTCTTCATCCGATGGTCCTGGAGACGAGTCCTTCCTTGACACGCCCACCGACGAGTTCATGTTCAGTCCAGCGAAGAAAATCAAAACCGACGTAGGATTGTCCTCACCTGCTGCGCGACTGGAAAAGATGGACATGCATGGGAGCTCGGATGTCGAACAAATCGTCGATGACTATTCGGATGTCGATATGGATTTCTTCGAAGCGGACATCGACATTGACGACGAACCCGACGTTAAATCTACCGTCAAACAACCAGCTCCAGCCAATAAAGCCGTACCTCCCAAGAAGCCTGACCCAGACGCGGTCCCCGGGTGGATGAAGATATACGAGACGCTCCCTGTAGCCGAACCAGAGACATTAGGATCCACTTCAACGTCAACTTCTACCTCCGCGAATGACGTCTCTGCCTTAGAAGATGATGGGTCGCTGCGGTTCTTTTGGCTTGATTATCTCGAGCTTGAAGGAAAGCTGTACTTTACCGGAAAGGTCAAGGACAGAAACACGGGTCAGTGGGTGTCATGCTGCGTGACGGTGGAAGGTCTTGAGCGCAACCTCTTCGTTCTTCCTCGCGAGACCCGCCTTGAACTCCATGATGACGAACTGGTGGCCACTGACGAGGTTCCGACACGTGAAAGCGTTCGGGAGGACTTTGACGGTATCCGCAGACAGTATGGCATAAAAGGGTTCAAGGCGAAATTTGTCAAGCGCAAGTACGCGTTCGCTGAGGTCGAGGTTCCCCGAGACGAACGGGACTGGCTTAAAGTGGTTTATCCTTTTACTCGTGCGAATTCTTTTTGACGATATCAGCATCATTCTAACCAAATGCTAGAATCACAAATTGCCTGCAATGCGTATAGCGGAACGATCCAGAAAGTTTTTGGCACAAATGCTAGTGCTTTTGAGCTCCTCGTTATCAAACGCAAAATTATGGGTCCCTGTTGGATTCAAATCAAGAACCCTAACGCTTCCGATATAGGCGTAAGTCAACGTTCATTACGCGAAACTTTGTGGTGACCTCCATGGCTAGATATCTTGGTGTAAAGTTGAATTCACGGTCTCTGATCCTAAAGATTTCAATCCCATACCCGACTCTGATCCAACTGCACCCAAAGAAGTCCCACCCTTGACTGTGGTTAGCTTAAGCGTGAAGACTATCGTGAACCACGAGAACAACACCAGGGAAGTCGTCTGTGTGACGGCTAGAACCTGGCAGAATAGTTTGTGGTCATATTTCTCCATCGTTGTTCGCGCAACTAAATTACGGCAGTGGGTATCGATGACACCAAGCCTCCTGAGCAGTTGCCTTGCACTGTACAAACCCTCGTTCGGCCGCTCGGCAAGTTCCCGCCACAATTCGAGGCAAGAGCACAGTCTAGCACGAGAGGAAGTGTATCTCCTGTGAACAACGAACGTATGCTACTTAGCAGTTTACTCCGTGAGTAATGAAGCCTTTTCCCCGTTGAGCTCTCGTTGAGGTATCTTCAGAGTCTTTCTATAAGAACGATCCCGACATCATTGTTGGACACGAGTTTCTCGGAGAATCTCTGGACGTTCTAGTCCATAGGATGAAGGAGCTCAAAGTCAGCCATTGGTCAAGAATAGGTCGTTTCCGGCGCGCCAAATGGCCCAACATCGGCAAGCAGGGCTCAAACATAAAGTTCTTGGCTGGTCGCTTGTTGTGTGATCTGTCCAGTGATGCTGCCAAGGTACGGCCGGAACCAAAATATTGAATTTGAATCATGATATGCGTCATAGGGCATGATCTCTTCGACCACTTGGTCTTTGACGGAAATGTGCAAGACCCATTTAAAGAACGAGCGACAGGATATCGACCCCGATGATACCGCTAGCTACTTCGACTTCACCGTCAGCGGGCCGGACAGGCTGTTGACCTTTGTGCGACATTGTGAACTTGATGCGCACTACCAAATGGCTATCGCTTCCAAAGTTCAGATTTTGCCCTTGACGAAGCAGTTGACCAATCTGGCTGGAAATTCCTGGTATGAAAAGTGTTACCTGCGTAGGCTGCTCTCACGCTTGATTATAGGAACAAGACCCTCAACGGTGGTCGTGCCGAACGAAACGAGTACATTTTACTTCACGAGTTCCATCGTCTGAAATACATCTGTCCGGACAAAGCCTGGGGCCGAACGTATGCCAATGACATCATAAAGAAGGAAGACAAGAATACGAAATCGAAACGAGACAAGTACAAGGGTGGTTTGGTCTTCGAACCGAAGCGTGGCCTTTGGGACAAGTTCATCTTGGTCATGGATTTCAACTCTCTGTACCCCAGCATCATTCAAGAGTACAACATTGACTTCACGACCGCTGAATCGATTGACAACGACACGCCGGTAGGTTTTCCTCGATGCGTATACACTATTGAAATTCATGTTTGTTAGATTGACGAAGAGAATCTTCCCGAACCACCCGGCAACAGTGTTCCTCAGGGCGTACTCCCGCGCCTTATTTCGACGTTAGTCCAGCGCCGCAGACAAGTCAAGTCCTTGATGAACGACAAGAGAACCAGCCCATCGGAACGTCTCCAATATGACATCAAACAGCAGGCGCTCAAACTTACCGCGAACAGTATGTACGGCTGTCTGGGATTCGAGGCTTCCAGATTTTACGCCAAACCCTTGGCTGCCTTGACAACGTTTAAGGGTAGAGAAATCTTGACGCACACACGAGAACTCGCCGAGAGCCTCAATCTAGATGTAAGTCGCATTATTCACAATCATCGATCAAAAGACTTATTCGTATGATGCAGGTCGTCTATGGTGACACGGATTCTGTCTTCGTGAACTCCAATGTTACTGAATTATCGGAGGCTCTAAAGATTGCCAGGGAGTTCAAAGACGCCGTGAACAAGTGCTACAAACTGCTAGAGATTGACCTCGACGGCGTGTTTCAGCGGCTACTATTACTGCAGAAGAAGAAATATGCGGCTATCAAGTTCGAGGAGGGGACAAAGACAACGATAGAGGTCAAAGGTCTCGATATGAAACGTCGAGAGTATTGTGTCTTGTCGAAAAATGTTTCCCAGTGCGTAATCAGTCTTTTGATCTGGAGGGCCTCCATCGATCTGGCTGTAGATTTGTGCTGGATAAGATCCTCTCCGGTGACCCTACCGAAATCGTCGTCGAAGAGATTCACGAGTATTTAACAACAATTGGGCAAAACATTCGAGAGGGGAAGATTAAACTCGACGAGTTCATTGTCTTCAAGGTGAGTTTTCTCACATCCCTCTCTTCACTTGTCCTCAAATGTGCTCAGCGCCTGGGTAAAAATCCTGGGGACTATCCGAAGAGTGAAGGGCTTCCTCATGTGGCTGTGGCACGGCGAATGATCGCAAAGGGTCAAGCCGCGAAAGGCGGAGATGTTATCCCTTACATTTTCTGTCTGCCCGATTCTAAGGAGCCCACGAAGAGCAGTCTGGCCGATCGTGCGCGCCATCCTGACGATCTTCGTAAAGCGGACTCAGACCTTAAGATCGGTAAGTGGTTCACGGATTACTTGTCTGCAGATAGCTCACAATGGTAAACAGATTATGAGTATTATCTTGCCAACCAGATTCTACCACCAATAGAACGGCTTTGTGATCCAATCGAAGGCACCGAACGTACACGCTTGGCGGAATGTCTAGGTAGGTCATATTTCAAGTAGTAGCCTCGTTTCCTGATGGCTTCGTTTGCTAGGCTTGGACCCCGCGCGGTATAGAGTCACTGCCACCAGTAGTTTCTCGGAAGAGCGTGCTTTCTCCTCTCTAGACTCTCAGACCTCGGATGCCGAGCGGTTCAAAGAGGCGACGCCATTCACCGTGATCTGCCAGAAGTGCTCCCATTCGAACACTTTCAGCGCGATCAACGAGCGCAAGGTAGGTTTGCGTTCGGCCCAATTCACTCTGTTGCTGAAGTTTCTTCCATAGGATTCCATAGTACAACCTCACGGTTTCCAATGCACTAAGTCCGAGTGTCATGCTCCGATCACACTATGCAGTATGCAAGTTCAATTGGAAACCCAGATACGGCAACACATCGCTCGCTTCTACGAGGGATGGACTGTCTGCGACGATCCGACGTGCGGTTTCCGGACGCGGATGATGGGTGTCTATGGGGGTCGATGTCGTCGCACAGCTTGTGGTGGGCGCGTTGCATTCGAGGCAGGTCCTCGTTTTATGATATGGGAGCTAGTTCTAACAGACATCTTCAGTACTCCGATTCGCATCTCTACGACCAGCTCCGCTTCTACATGTCCCTCTTCGACGGGGAACGGGCGGTAAAGTCTTCCACGGGGTCATCTACAGAGGAGGAAGTCAAGGTCCTGGTATCAAAGCATTCAGACTTTTTGGATTCCATGACAGCCTGCGTGGAGAAGTATCTGAACCAGTGCGGGCGAAGATGGGTTGAGATGAGCTCGATATTCTC
Source organism: Hymenopellis radicata (assembly GCA_015501595.1). Classification (NCBI taxonomy): domain Eukaryota; kingdom Fungi; phylum Basidiomycota; class Agaricomycetes; order Agaricales; family Physalacriaceae; genus Hymenopellis; species Hymenopellis radicata. The sequence continues at coordinate 97,094 of JADNRX010000055.1, read as the reverse complement.
ATTCATGAAGATATGACAATAGACCATGTACTTCGTGCTACTTATTTACGTTTCGAACTTTGCGTGTTGTAATTTTAGACCTATGTATTCTCACCAGGAACATGTTAACACTTATAGTTCACTCAGTACAGTGCATCTATGAAGAATCTACAGTGGGGTAGTCTGTGTATCCCTTTCGTTGCTCCTCTAGCGGCACGTCAGAATCCGTAAATCGTCTTGACATTCTAAGTGCAACGCTGAATTATTCGACAAGAATACCAGCAAACTGACACCGTTTTGACGGCAGGACACATGCCACTTTTTCCGTCTTTCCACATGCTTTGGCTGGAGCTCCAAGCCCCTGTTCAGTGTTTACAAAGTGTTCACCTTGTTTCTCCCGTACAATGACCAAGCTGCGATTATAAGAGCTTGAAGACGACCAAATGACGCCCACTTGTTTCTCCCTCCTTTCCAGCTTCGTGCGCAACTCGCCTCGTAGGTTTCTCTGTTGTTGTTATTTCTTGACTCTTATATATCAGAATTCAGAACTCGAAATGACCGGGACCCTATATTTCTGTGGGATTTTGGGTGCCAGCAGCCCCATTGAAGACGACTGGATGGCGACGGAGATTGCCGTCGCTGCGGCTCTCGTGGAGAATCCGGCTACCGTCGTTCATCTATTTTCGACCATTCCGTTCCGGGAGTTCAGTGGCTGCTCCCAGGACGGTTTTTTCAAGTTTGGCGATGACAAGGCGGATCATCTAGAAGTACCTGTTCCAAACGATGCCTTCGTCGTCATTCACAGAAACGGCGCCACGCTCAAAGATATGTTCCTCCACAAAATCTCTAGCATCACCACACATATGAAACCATCCGACAAACTCATCGTTTTCATAGCGGCACACGGAGTAGAAGAAGGTGATGTGATGATAGGCGGGCATCCTCTGAAAATATCGGAAGTTGCTCACCAAATCCGTAATAATGCGACGACCATACTCTGGTCTACCATTTGCTTCTCTGGCAAGTGGCTGGAGGGTAAGGTTCCCTGGCACGGCTACGTCGGCGCAGCGTCGAACGAGGAATCAGATTCCCTCGTTGCGTCAGACTCGAACTATCATGGAGGCGGAGTGAGCATACTCACTACTTTCGCGACATTGGCTGCAGACCAAAATGCCATTATACCTCTCCCCTACTTCTCCAACTCAGAACTCCCTGTCCACTATTTTGACCAACCAACCCCGATTGGTGACTCGATACACCGCTCTCTCCACCAACGTGCCGCCCAAGCCAATGAAACGAAAAAACACCTCGGCTTCAGCTACGACGGCGTGACGACAGCCGACAGGCAAACTCAGCGGCCTCTGCCTGTCCCTCAGCTGGCCAGCGAAGTTCTCAATCGCTTCAGGTTGGTCCGGCAGTCACACAGAGCTCCTCCAATTCCGACCACTTTGTCGACAAGCCACATTTCGTCGCAAAGCACCAGGATTGCCTCCTTTCGTCGAGCAATCAAGCAATCGCCGCCCATGCCTGGACTTGAGGAACTGCTAGCATCGGGAACGCAGCTGCTGGAGACGCTGGTTAGCCAAGCGGGTTTGGTAACTATGTATCACCGGCTGCAAAAGCCAAGCCTCGAGGAGAACGATCTACGCATGCTATGCTCCGCATTCAATCACAGACGGCAATGTCGCATCGCAATCGAGAGATATATCGACTGGGGGGGCTGGAAGACGACTCGGCCACCCCAGTGGGATTTCTCTGGCGGGGGCGCCCAGGCGGAGCAGGAGATGGTTGATGATGATGATAAGGACACCCCTAAATGGCGAGAATTCTTCACCTGGAGAACAGGAGTCCCTGGCTGGCGTGCTTTGACTTGGACCGATATTCGCCAGCAGCTGGCCCTTGCGTGGGAAGCGGCAGGGGAACCCCGTTTCTCTGCTGCTGATTTTTTGGCTGTCGCCGGTCATATGGATGCCGTTCAAAAAGAGGGTATCTTGATATCAAGGTCTCCAAGTTTCCAGGCTGCCGTCCACTACATCACCGAGATTTCTCATCAAGATGATTCACGTTTCTCAGCTGGCCAGGAGATCACTGTTGCAACTGCTGGAGAACAGACGGACAATGTGTAGTTTCGTTCCGTCTTTCTATGTTTTGGGACTTGTATTTTGAATGTTAACAACTTATAGACCATGTACTTCGTGCTACGTTTCGAACTTTGCGTGTTGTAATTTTAGATGCTATGTATTCTCTCAAGCCATGAACATGTTACTAACACTTATACTTCACTCAGTACAATGCATCTATGAATAATCCGCAGTGGGGTAGTCTGTGTATCCCTTTCGTTGCTCCTCTAGCGGCACGTCAGGTCCGAACCCGTAAATCGTCTTGACATCCAAAGCCACGCTCAGTTCCTTGCCGTGAAGAACGCGCTTCACCAAGTCCGGATTGACGATGAACGGGATGCCGATCTCGACGCCATCGATTTTCCCCGCATTTATGAGTTGGGCGGACTCTTCCGGTAGCAGTGTGACGTTCAGCCAGAAGGGGAAGTTTGTCACGTATTTGCGGTAGCTCTCGAGGACATCGTGTGGCGTGGCACGTGGTTTACCTGCGGGATAAGGTTAAGCTGGTGGACGAGAAAGTAATTGAGCCGGAGGAACGTACCGTCATAGTGGGCTTCAAACATCGAGTTCCACCGTGCTAAACAGATGTACGCCAAGGGCAGCTTGTTCGCCTCGGACAAGATGTAAGAATATTGCGCGAGGGTTTCTTCTAGTGGCATGCTAATAAAACCAACAGGTGAGCACGATGAATCGGTAATAATAATAAATTACCCCATGTCATTGTATCCACCGCAAGGGGAGAACTTGATTCCGACTCTGCCTTCGCCGAAGACTGCGACGCACTCTTTGAGGAGCTCGAGTACAAACTTTGCCCGTTTCTCAACGGAGCCGCCCCAGGCATCCGTGCGTTGATTGGAGCTCGAGTCAATGAACTGATTAATTAGATATCCGTTGGATGCGTGGACTAGGAATAAGGACATCACTTGGTATGATCATGTTACTTCCATCGTGCGGAAATGGAACTTACGTTCAACACCATCGAATCCGGCTTTCTTTGCGTTGATCGCACCCTGCTTGAACTCATCAACGATGACTTGGGGATCTGGAATCTCGGTAGGCTATTGTTGTGCACCGATGAGCGCGGGCACTTGCTTAAAGATGAACAGTGTTACGAACCGTGACATATCCGGGATAGCCTGGAAGCAGTCTAAACTTTTCTTTGTCGCGAGCGCCTATAGCTGATGGTCCGAGGGTCGGCTATACCGCAAGCCCGTCTTCAGAATAGTGAAAGGTATAAAGGAGTGCTAATACATACGCGGCCTGATTGAAGAGGCATGTCTGGGTGGCATACCCGTCCTGCGTGCCAAAGCTACATAGTTGAATCAACATTCAAAAAATGAATGATATCAAAGAAGGAGGATATTCACCTGACCGAATATCAGAGTGCCCTTCTCATGGACAGCATCAGTTATCGTCTTCCACGCCGCCACATGCTCCTCAGTGTGCAAGCAAGGAGCATTGGCCCATTCCGTTCTGAAATGACGCGTCAATCAACAGTCGGGCGGGGGAGAATCAGCTTGCTCACCCTTGATACGATGTAGGAATGGCTTCAGTGATGAGCAGACCAGTATCGGCGCGTTGGAGATAATAATCTGGAGATCAGAAATCAGTGATCTACTACCACGTCCATCGGAAGGTGACAATGTCAATGTGCGCGCACCTTTCATGACCTCGTTGGGCACAGTCGTAGGCACTGCGCGGTTGCGCGTCAAGGCCGCCAAGACGATACGGTTGGGCAGCGTCAACACCCCAGACCCAAGCGTGAGGGGCTTGAACAAGACGGCGACATTCTCTGGAGGGGAAGGAGACATGTTGATGGATCAAACGATAATACTAGCGCTGTTGTTCTGCCAGAATATATACCTCCTCTGACATACACCTGGTGACGTGAAGGAAGGTGCCTTTGAAAGCAATATTCATAAGATGGCAACGATTGCAGCCTGACTGAACCTTCTCGGCAAATTCAAGAAAGAAGACTGTCCGTTGGGTCGAGCTCCGGATTACGCACCACAAAACGCGTCAGAAATACGAATGGCGATAATAGGCAATACACTTGTACACACAACATTTAGAGGGCTCATCAACAACTTTCTATCTCTTCTTCGAGACCCAATATCATCTTCCTGATCTCCCGTTCTACAACTTTGAGACCCTCCCTCCGCAGACCGCCCATCCATGGCAACGGTACGAGTCCAAGGTCATGTAGGCGCATGTAGACGCCCTCGACCAGGCCGTCGTGCCATTCGGATTCAGATGCGCATAGATAAAAGAGCGCGCGCGCCAGAATAGATGCGCGGGATTCTCCATTGTATCTGAAATCTGGGTCCGGGATACCAGAATCATCCGAGGCCTCTGATGGAGGAAGGGAATATATCCCAGACCCGGGGAGCACTTGGATGGGGCGTGGTCGTCGGGGTACGTTGGAGGCATGCGGCTGCACATGCCCATTAGCACGTGTATAGTGGTGTGGTGGGTGGTACTGGGGCGTTGGTCGGGGGAATGGAGAGGACGATTGGGACGATGAGGGTGGAGGCGGGGATGTGGGCCGGGTGCGGGGCAGGGGCCTTTTTAGTGGGGGAGACGACGAGCGACTCGATGACGCGGATGGGATGGTGTCAGTGTCAGTGTCAGCGTCTGGGGTGGGCAGCTGAGTCGGGCGACGCCGTCTCGGGAGATTGCTAACGTGCGGCTCAAGGTGGCCTTTGGCAACCGGCAGAGGCGCGAGCAGGCCGTCGTTGGATGGAGCGGGACTGGGCAGCATTGGTGGTAGAGGGCAACACGCTTTGTTGCTTGTGGACGCGGAACGGCGACAATGAGTCGTCGATCGATCACAACGTGTATATCCGACGCGCGGAATATCCCCGCTCCTACTCCGAGAGTCTCGGGGTGCCGCTGGAAGTCAAAGCAAATGGACGTTTCTTGAACGTTTCCTGTTGCTGCAGTCCTCTTAATATACCGTGTACGTGTTATACGCCCCGAAAAAATGTGGACATGAGTTACCCCACGATGACCGTCCGGGGCAGGGCCAAACAGCGGCTGCGTCATGCGTTGTTCATCGTACCTCCTCTATCCGTGATAGGAGTCATAGACAATGTCGACGCGTAGTCGCGTGGAGATAGCGCTAGCTCGTTTCTGCCAACTGCCGAATTGAAACAATAACTTTAGCATAGGAATACAGTTACAGACCCCGTACCTCCACCGTGCCGGGCGCTGAGACCTCCCACTGCAGCATAAACGTGATCTTTCCTTGCGCAGGGACTTTGCACGCAAAAACAATCCTCCCATCCTTCCCCATAGTACCCTTGGAGTCCAAATCATCAGAATCCGGATTACCCCCATCCCACCGTGCTATCACCCCGTCTTGTACAGCAACACTCCCTTCGGCCCGCGACAACGGCGGCGAAATCACTTTGACGCCTATTTGTTCATCCTCCGATACCGGAATTTGCTCCAAAATCTTCACATTCTCCATGGCCGTCGCTGGCTTGGTGTTGTAGATGGAGATACGCTGCGTGTACAGGTGCACACAAGTCTTGTTGTAGAATCCCGTCCGTGTCGTCTGCTTGATCTGATGATGGTATGTTACTTTCACGTTAGGATCAACGCTAAGCAAGTCATCGTTAGGATGGACACGAAACCAACAGAACGTGCTTACCCCAGAGGACAGTCAAAGGTCTCTTCAGGATTCACCCCCTTCAATGAAGTACGCGAGATGAAACTACCATCCACATATATACTGGCACGCCCAGGAAGAAGCGTATACTCCGACGCGTTCTTAATCCTAGCGTTGAGGTGAGCCTTGGGCTCCACCTTGGGACAGAAATCCAGGACATAGCGGCATCGAAGTTCATTTCTGCTATTGTGAAAGTGCGCTCGCTGCCGTCCGCCGGAATGCTAACAAGCCCAGCAATGTGATAGGTTTCACTGAGTTTGCCTGACGATTCAACGTATGAATTGATATGGTCCATCTCGTCGAAAAGGTCGTCATCGGAATCGGAATCGACATTGCCTTGAGGAATTCTCCTGTACCTGATACCACCACCCTTGCCCAATCCCATGCCACCTCGGCCGCTCCAAGCCGTCGCGGAAGGACGATCGACTGAGACCGTCCATGGCGTCAGAGTCGGGACTGTAATGCCAAAGGAGGGCGAAATAGTCTCCAAGTTTACTGGTACATCATCCCAAGACTAAACCGTTAGCGAGCAACAGACAAAGTAAATAAATAAAATACCTCTCCCGTCGACTGATAGATGTTCGCTTTGTATCTGAGGGTGATTGGCTTCTCGTTGGTTTGCATATTTACGCGGATGTCGTAACTTAGCTAGCCGTCCAATGAGCGCGCTTAACAGCTATATCGGTGTCAACCCGAGCATGCCTGCAAATAAAATGCATACCATAGATGAACGACAGTTGAACCTCGCCTGATTCTACTGCTACCACACCAACGGAAGCGCGATTTCTCAAAGCATTGTTAGCTTTGCGCAGCTTGTCGTAAACCTCGCGTTCACTCTCGATAGCGGCATTCAATTCCGCGACCTCCTTCCTCAGAGCGAGGATCTTTATGTCCAGACCCTCTGCGGTCGCATCATAGTTCTCCACAATGCTGGTCAGTCCAGTCGGCTCTACATGCTGGACATTAATACTGGCAAGATACTCTTCGACAGCCTTGCGAGAGGCCAAACACCGTGCCAATGCATTCTTAGTGATCTGATGTCTCTCTTCCAATCGCGTGAGTTCAGCGGACGTAGCCTCCTTCTTAGTCTTGTCGACGAGGAGCAACGTCACGTCGTGGATGGTCGCCTTTCCGCGACCTTCAACCCTTCAAGACAAATGAATACAGAACAGCGACGAGCGCGTGATTGCATACCTCAGAGATTCAGAATCTAAGACATTCGGGAGTCCCGACAAGTGTACCTGGTTCTGGCCAGCATCCACTTTAAATTTGCAGACACGGACGATCTCTGCACACTGGGTGTACAACCTAACTTTAGTTATCTTGGTGTCGAACGGGGCAGAGAGTTCGATGACGTTGATGCCTTCCATGGTGGCGATGCTTTCGGAGTCCATGATGGTAGGTTGGAAGGGAGATTGTGTTGAAAGACTCGCTTATATACAGTTGATCACAAGGCCGGCACCGAGAGGTGACTCTTGTGCGAATACAGATGATACATGTGTTAGTCTTTGAGCGACTGTATTTCCTGATTGCTGGTCTCCAGATACTGGTCGTACGAATCATGGTAGGACACTACGAAATGGGTGAGCGGCAGAAGAAAGGACATACAAGAACCTCACCAGATGTCCCCGCTCGAGCGCGAAAACGCGCAACCACTCTGCGGTTGTGCTCAATCGCGGTTAATTGGGCGTGTTTAATGGTTCCTGTGGAACAGGTTTGGCCATCTGTCGGACTGACAGTGGCAACATACCAGTGAGATCAATAACGTGGGGGAGCAGACGAATGCCGTCGATGGACTTTAAGAGTGTTAGGCCACCTCGCGCGATACGGTGATGTTCTCTTGCGACGCGTATTATACATAGATTAGTGGTCGGAGAGAAGTATTTCACTAAGGAGAATAAGTAGAGTGAAGGCGGCGAATAGGATACACCCACCGGTCAGTGAATGTGACACGCATCCCCAGCCCACATCGCCAAAATTTTCCTGGATTGAATCCCTCAATGCAGCCCAAATTTGCTTGCTATCGAGTCTGCTTTGTGTTGGTTTTGACTGGTCAAGAGGTATAAATTCAACGAGCAGCCATCTGTTCTTTTCAAATAAACATTGCAAGGAGACTGTCTCCAACAACGAGTTACCTTAAATCTGACCATGGTAGTGCAAAACCAAAAACGGATGAACGATGAACGCAACCCTTTATGGAAGGTGCCTGGAGTCACTTTAGGAGTCTACCTTGAACACCCAAATCGACGCGTCTGCTCCTTTTCATCCAACGCTGCTCATCATGGCCCCGTACGAAGGCGAAGACGACGTCTTTGGGTCGGGCGCCTCCCGCTATCTTTCAGCGTCGAATACGATGTCGCCACGCAGATCACCATCGCGACAGAGCCTGCTTCCACGCCGGTCGTCCGCCTCCTTGCGCGGCGCATCGAGCCTGGGCCATGCCATGGACGACGACGCCGCCAACGGGCGCCACTCGCTGGCCCACGAGCTCGCAGTGGCGCTCATGCCGGAGCCCAGCGCCGGGTCCAAGCTGTTAGCCGAGGAATTTGGCATAGAGTACGATGAGGGTGCAGAGGGCATCGACGGCGACGCACACCACAGTGACGAGGCGCCGCAGATTGTCGTTGACGACAGCACGTCGTTCGCCTCCGAGTTGGATTCAGAGGCCATGGACTCGTCATTTCACAACACGCCAGAAGGCGACCAGGCTCCCCAGTTGTACGACCCTATCCTCGACAGCCCAAGCGCCGCGTCCAGAACTCGTAAACAGGAGAAAAAGGACGCCATGGAGATTCTGGCTGAAAATCTAGAGTCGACGGACCAGTTTCTCTTGCATTTGCGGCGCATTGATACAGACATAGGGTCTTCGTCCTCGCAGCAGCCTGCTCTAGAGAGGATTGCGTCGGACGTCATTCGTCGTCTCAACGACACTGCACGCGACAGAGAGGGTCAGGTCCGCGCCCTCCTTGAATATGAAAGAGAATTCCGCAAGATTGCCGGCGAGGTCGGCGGGAGCGATGTACTCGGTCAGTTGGAGGAGTTGACCGGCATTGAAGAGCTGGGCGACGAGAAGCCACTCGCTGAGTCATCCAGAGCAGAAGAGTCTCTCGACGATGAGCCACTTTCTCCCCGCCACAACGAATGGGACAATGACATTGATCACGACCATCATCGAAATCTTGCAGACGACGATGACCACGAATTCGACGCTCATCCTTCGTCTTTGAAAGACTCATTCTCTCCTCCCCCGCCGATAACCGGTCCTCCCACACCCGCAGTGACATTACCTCAATTGGCCGATCTGCGCTCATTCACGACAACGCTCGTTTCCTCACTCACAACCATATCGGAACAAACTCAAATTAATGGTGCAGCAACAACGGAAGCTGGAAGGAAGATACGCGCTCTCAAGAATAAGATTGGTGGATGGCGAACGGATTGGGACAGCGCCGAGCGCAGTCGAGCACGGATAGAGAGATGGGAGGCTGGAATTGCAGATGGTGCAGACACGCCTGACGGCGATATACCCACGGGTTCAAAGCGCGTCGATGGTCGCAGATTCGTAGAGGAGCATCTACAAGCGTTCGAACTCGCCCTCGCAGACGCTGCAGTAAAAACTAAAGCCATAATGGCAGCGTCGTAACGTTATCTACACACTATTCGGTTCTATTGTACCATCTCGCACACATATTACTCATGCCTTAGAGCCGGGGTACATATATCTATTTTACTTATTAGAAGACGGAAATAGATACCCTCAACCACTGCACTTAATCCTGTGTCGGAATTAGTCCAAATACCTCTAAATGAATACGCAGTCTGCATACCATGTTGTCCTGGCATCCACAGCTTCTTTGCGTACCGAGCGCTTGGGATCGTCGAGCGCCTTGGCGAGATCCTTAACAACCTTGGGTTTCGAAGGATGCAGCACGTCGTATCGGACGATCTGAGGCAACATCCCAAGGTACCGCAATGCTGCAATTCGTACTTGCTATATCGCGCAAGATCAGCAGCGGCATTAAGATTTCATTCAAGTTGCTTACCATTGATGGCATCTCATCGCACATGCTATTCCTGAGCATCTTCGCGATCAGCGACGGCGCGTGCTCAGTTATTAAACTGTGTTCTGGCGTGTCTCCCTCCGCGGCTGCTATGAAGGTGTCGATCACGTTGGCTTTGATGACATTGTCGGGCAGGTCGATGCCACGCAGCAACAGCGGTATTAACTAGACATTGATGAGCCACGCTATTGACCAGGATAACCATCAACGCACCGTTGGCATTTGCGCAGAGTAAAGCGGTTTGCCAATCGCTCGTATTAACGAGGTCAAAGCAACCAAATGCGATAGCTGAACTTTTGTATCTGTCAATTAGAGTTTATTGAATGAACAGATGAGAGAAAAGAAGTCGACTCGCCACTAGAATCTGTCGCCCCAGTGATTATTCGAGGGAGAATTCGACTGACGAACTTCTGAACATGTAGAATCTACCGATTGTTAGACAGAGTTGCCCACGAAAACCAGACTTGAATCTCACCTTGATAACAGCATGGTTCTTTTTCAACAGGACATCGTCTGGTTCCACTAGCTTCCCGATCGCCTTCGCAGCATCCCACCCCACATCGCTTCTGCCAAACACTTCAAAGAAGCGATCAACAAAAGTAAACGCAAGGGCATGATTCTGAACAAGGAGCGCCCTCGTGATATGGATCCAGGAGAATATCGTCTGCTGATGCTGCACCAAGTTAAGCGTCTCGTCACTGAATCGCTGAGACCAGAAACTCTCAAGCTTGCTATTTAAGAACACGGAAACCTCTGAGAAAGATGAGTACTTCATATGCGTCGTTGAGATGATATGACCTTCAGTATGTTTGTTGACGATGGAGGATATAGTCTGCCATGCACTGACGCGCTGCAGGTCGCTATTCGCATGTACCAGGCTCCATTCCAACATCTCGTTCAAGAAGGTGTTCAGGTCAGGGACTGGGATTATGACCTGGGACATCGGTTAGGCGCGGTGCGACCTAGTACAAATGAGCCTACAGACCTCCTTATGCACAGGAATCACTGCAGAAGCGAACAAGATAACCAAGTTCTTTTGGGAAGTAGGAGACGAGGACTGGAAGGGACGTTAAGCCGTGTACGTCGCGAGACACCGGACTCACCTTAAACGGCTGGAAAGCTACATCTGAAGGTATTTTCATCTGACCATCAGCGACGGCCTTGACATTTCCAGATAAAAAGGCCGAAAATACGGCGTCAAGGAAGGTTTGATACCGCCTAGAACCAGTCGGTAATGGATACAGAATATGAAGAAGATGCGCACTGTTGAGTTAAGCACTGAGCAATCAATTTGACGATGTCTGCAGCGACGCGAATGAGGCGCGTATCCGTAGCTATCATATATGCAGCATTCGAAACCATGGCGGAGTAGATAAAGAGGTTAAATATCCGAGGTACATGGCGCTCGATGTATTTGGCAACATCGACGTGTTTCTCGTCAACTTTGATTGAAAGTGTCTGGGAGATGGTCTTAAGAATCGCGTGAGCATAGGCCGCCCGTGGCTCGGGATCCTCCTCCACAGACTGGTTTGGCACACAAAGCAATTCGACACGAGTTGTTAACCGGACCAAGAACACTTCGAAAAGCTCGACTTGTTGGCATAGTGTCCGAAGGGCAGAAAGTACGCGTCGATATTTTGCGTGCTCGTTCAACGCTTCTCTAGGAGGAGCTTGAATTGGAAGGGCATCAAATAGAAGTGGTAGCGTTTGGTCGACAACGTGATGAGGCGATATCGTCGTAATTGTGGTTAAAAGCTTGAGGATATCGCTAGCTCAAGATGTTAGTAAAAATTAATGAACCAAGAGAAGAATGAGTACTCTTCGTCGTCGCCTACATCAGAATTCTCCTTCAAAATTTCATTGGCTTTGTGCACGACGAAACCAAGTTCTTCATCGGTAAGAAGATCTTTGGTTGACACCAAGCCTAACATGCACGCAAGAGCTGGTTGACGCAGAGATGCGTTCTGGATCCCTGTTGTAACAACGCCAAACACTTCATCCTTGTAAGATAAAAGAGCAGGCGCAGTTCCCTCTGGCGCGTGTGACAGGGAGTCCCTAGCGGCCGCAATTATATCTGACAGTAGTAGTAACGTCGATACACGACCACCAGTTTCTTCCAATGCCTGGAATAGTTGTACCACATACGGAACCGTTTTCGATATCGTGTATCGAGATACCGATGCTGAACGAAAGCATCAGTTGTAAGGCCTTTCTCTGGATTATATAGAGCTTACGAGTGGTCGACATGAAAGCACACAAAACCTTAATGGCAGGTCGTGCCTGGCTTTTTTCCGGTTCACGAATAATCTTAACACACTCTTCACAAGCGTCATGAGCCAAACCTTCGACTTCGGCGTCGTCTCCCGAGTTTTCGGGCACAGCATAGATTGCCTTGACTAGATCTTGAGTACAGGTCAGAGCCATATTCGCTGTGACCGAATCCGTCGGTTGGAAAATCTAGATGGCGTGAAGGTATGAATCGATTGTGGAATGTATTCACGTACCTCCAACTTGAGGGCGTTCCACAAATCACGGGCTGACGAACGCGCCACTCCAGAACCATAAACAAGGAAACAAGCAGACATCGTTTGTAATGTATCCCGCTTCGTCAATGGAGCTCCAGCAGTCAACTTTTCCAGAAATACTGGTATAGCCATGGGACCGAACTCGGGTGTAGCATTCAAGCAACCGCTTTGCACCTAGTAAATAAGCAGATATTTCACTTAGAGTAGAGCATACATACCGAAGTGCAGCCTTGAGATCATCAGTGCTGATACCATAGGGGTCATTGGGCGGAGGACGGAAGGTAATAGGGAAGTAACAGAAGGTAATGTTGAAGAGAGCCTGCAAAAAAGTTAGATGAGAAGTTTACGCCGGGTTGAAAGACGACGCACTTCAACATAGTCCGAGATATCAAACTCGATGAGAATGACGCGCGCGATCGCGAACGCTACGAGGAGATTTCTTGGATCCTTTTCACCGTCGGCAAGGTTGATGTATCCAGTAAGGAACTCCTTGTTCATGTCCTTTAGCGCTGATAGATGTTAAGAGAGTGGACAGATTGAAGACACAACTATGCGTACCTTGCCGGTGGCGATCCATGAAAGTGTCGACAATAGAATACACATTCAGGCGAACCGTTTGCACAAGGACCTTCATTTTGACGTGTTCGAAGAGCCTGGTGACAGTTGAACGTTGAATGGTTAACGGACATTTTAGACTCACGCTCTCATGATGATGGGCACGTCCTGCGATGTGCAATTTGGTAGTCGCAAAAGAGTCAAGAGACCTTGCAAGGCCGGTACAATCGTTTCGGTGTCTTCGAGCTTAGAACAGTAAAATGCGACAAGGACCCGTACTGTGCGGACTTGAGAGATAAATCATGCAGTAAGCAGGAGGATTGCTGACCAGACTGGCGAGTCATGTTATCGGGAGGACATCGCGCCAAAACTGAGGAAAGTAGTTCAACGCCTAATGCACGTGTGGTTGGATGAGGGTGTAGAGAACGATGGGGTAAGATCCACCTTTGGTGCGAGGGCTGTCTTCCTCAGACGTAAGATATTCTCCAAGAGCCTTTACAATGTTGACGAGGGTTGTTTGTCCGTTGGAGACATCTGATTGGTTTGAGATTGACAATCAGGCAATATCCAAGAGTAATACCTGCAACAAGGGCGTCTATCTCGTCGTCGCGGCCCATGGCCATCCAGGCCTGTACATTGCGGGTCGTGGCCTCCATGCCAGTGTGTCGATGATCGCAGCAGGGAAGAAAGTGATCCGGGCGTTGCCGGACCGTCTTGCAACCAACGGCCACCATCGCATTTGTCAAGCGCGGGGCGGGGCCTGCAGCTCATGCTATCTCTGCGCAACACAGCCTTTCGATGTGCAAGAAAGCCCCGTAACGCTGCCTACACACATTCCCACTCAAAAAAACAGCTCTGGAAGCAGGTTCGCGACCCCGCGAACGAGCCCTCCGACAAGTGGAACTATAACAAAAGTCCCCTATATGAATCCACCGCTGAAAATGTGGCTGGCTTCCCTTTGGTTACCGCCAATGAGCTCGAGAAGAAGACAGAGCGTCCTCGCGGTGTAAAGATGCTCACCCGGGACTTTATTGAGGACTCGCTCTATAATCCACATTATGGTTATTTCTCCAAGGAGGCGACCATCTTTGACTCGCACGAGGACCCGTTCGATTTCGCCAATATACAAAACTCAGTGCATTTTCAAGAGGAAGTAGCAGCGCGGTATCTACCGTACGGAGCGAATGAACAACTATGGCATACTCCAACCGAGCTCTTCAAGGTATGTGCTCAAATACTTATAATTCATGTTCTTACTTTCCTCCACGATAGCCTTTTTACGGCCAAGCCATAGCGCGATGTCTAGTCTCAGAGTACCTTCTCAAATACTTTCCCTACGAAGATTTCGTCATTTATGAAATTGGTGCGGGGAATGGTACCCTGGCTCGTAACATCCTCGACTATATCCGCGACGAACACCCAGATGTATATGAGAGGACGCGGTATACCATTGTCGAGATTAGTGCAAATCTTGTCAAGGCCCAGAAGAAGAAGCTTCACGGTGTGCACCCTTCCGTCAACGTTATAAACCAAAGTGTGTTCCGCTGGGGAAACGCGAACCTGCGCCGTGTTTTTTCCTAGCTATGGAGGTCGTTGTAGGTGTCTCTGTCGGTGATCATGCCTTCTGCTCATTGATATTTAGGATAACTTTGCTCACGACGTTATTCGCTATGACATGGAAACGTTGCAGCCTTACCAAGGCGTCGTTGTCGTTGACAAAGAGGGAGATCTGGATATGCTGTACTCTCCGGTAACGGATCCCCTCATAGCAGGCTTCCTACGGCTTCGGAAGCGGCTGGGACATCCCATCCCAGTGCACAGGGCATTGAGATCTTCCGAGATATTGCGGAAAGTGTATCGCTCACTTCCATTCGCTGCAAATATGTCCACCACCGAGTTCATTCCAACACGCATGCTGAGCCTCCTGCGTACCCTCCGCAAACATTTCCCTCGTCATCGTCTGCTCTTATCCGATTTCTCCTCCCTTCCAGATGCAATTCCAGGCATCAATGCCCCCGTCGTTCAGACGCGGTTCAGGAATTCTACCATTCCCACTACCACGCTACTCGTTCGGCCAGGGGCGTTCGATATATTTTTCCCAACCAACTTTGAGCAACTCAGAGATATGTACGAATGCACCATCTCGTCCCCTCCCCATTCCTCTGCCGACGAATTCCTCCCGGAACGATCCACGCCATTGACATCCCACTCGTTGTCCTTGAAGCTCGGAGCAGGTTACTTTTCATCGCATTGGTCCGTGACGAACCGTCGAAGCCCATTGGACGGTGTCACTTCTGCGAGCGGGCTGCCGGTCGGTGAACACAGGTCAAGCGTTTTTACTCATGCGCAGTTTCTGCAGACTTACGCCGACCTATCCTGTACACGGTTACGCAATAGGGAGAACCCTATGCTAGACTTCTACGAGAATGTGAAGTTTTTGTTTTAAAGCAATGTGTGTATTGTATCGTACATAGTGTGAACCTCGAGAAAGCGGGCTGGCGGATGTCGATGAGCAGTGAATTCGCAAATGTACCCCAGACCGGGCCGCCTATAGCCGGTGTGCCGTACGTCAGGAAGCGGGGATCCAAGCACTCTGCTTTGTCCACACGGCCAAGGCTTGCGTGGCAGACGACTCTTCAACTGATTTGATACTTCCTTGAACGACTTGTAACATGGTTAGTATACCGTGAACTCATTGCAAATCGCGTCTAATGAACTTGAGCAGTCTGCCTACCCCGCATATGTAATGGGAGCCCTCTGCCTCGTCGGCGGAGTGACTGGTTTCGTACGGACGAGGTCTATACCATCTATCGTAGCCGGCGTTGGGTGCGTACATATCCTCACCACCAGCCAGAGACTGACTCTCATTTGTAGTGTTGGTGCTTTGTATCTCTGGAGCGCGGACAGCATCAGGAAAGGCACACCGAACGGGCTTGAGGGTGCATTGGGTGCGTGTGCCTGTCTCTTATCCTTCGAGCCTTCTCTAGAATGTCATGGACCAGGCGCCTCTGCGATCCTCCTCCTCTCCTCTCTTCCTCGCGTCGCGAAAGGTCCCGTTCCCGCGACGCTCGCCGTCACCTCTGCGCTTGCTGGGACATACTACGGCCAGATTGTTTACCAGTTGAGGAACTGAAAAGAATGAGTTTTCTTCGCGCTGTATTGTGAGTGGGACCTCTCTTATTCTGATCACCAAGTTGACACTCCTGATACAGAATACAATGTGTACATCTTTCGAATCTACTCTCAATGTCTTTCAATTCGCGTACGCTGATTAAGGAGAAAAAGTTCTCTTCAAGTTGTCGTCGCCTTGGTCGGTTTGAGCTGCGGTCGACCCATGAGTGTCAACTTCGTGGCGTAATCGGTGTGCATGCCGATGGGTCATCCATTCTCGGTCGACGTACATGCGATGAATTTTTACATCAGCAAGGCGCACAGCTCTGGGTCTGTGCCAAAAGTGTTTGACTCTTGGAAAAACTCAATTATAAGCTCATGTTTCTTGGTTCTGCTCATTTCTGATTCCTCTCCATAAAGAACCTACTGTGCGATGGGTATGACGCATACAGACAAAGACGACTGTACGTTTCCCATTCTGTCAATGCAATATCGTATCCTGAACAGAGATGGTCGAGTATTTACTCCTGCTACCCATCCTTTCGTTGCCATGACTTGCGCTTCGGACAGGAAGAACCAGGGATTAATGAATTTGCACGCTAGAATTAGAATATGTACTGTCTACAATGTTAAGCGATTAAATAAAGGGTGGGTGAAAACAACATATCCAAACTTCTGTCGTTATGCTCGTATGTTGCGTTCATCACTAGTCCTGCTCCCGCTACTACTATCGTCTGTACCCATCTTGGAATGTCCCCGGGAACTTGAGGTATAGGTCAACTCGTCATCATCGAAGAGGACTTCATCCTCGCCATCGTCCGGCTTCCCCAACCCATTGCGGCCAAGCGACGAAGGCTTTGAACGTCTCGGCCGACTTGGAGGCGCGTTGACAAAGTCGGCAAAACTAGAGATAGAATTGCCAGTGTTGGGAGTGCGAGCAGGAGTGCGATAAAAGTCCTCTATGTCTCCGTCATCATCTTCTCCATATCCCAAAGCTGATTCGTAGGTGTTGGCGGAGATGGATGTGGTAGGAACGTGGCGCGACGACCTGGAGAGCTTGCGGTACGAACCCGTGCGAAGATGCATCGCATATGAGTAAATGAGAAGAATAAAGTAAATCTGTACGTCGCGGTGTGAACATGAGGCGATGTCAACGATCGAGTAACGTACCTTGGAGAACCAAGAGAGAATGATCACGGTCAAGGCAAAGCCCTTTTCGTGATTCCAAATGAGCATCGCGGCTTCCGCACGCTGGTCATCAGGTAACGGGGCGGACGATAAGATGGCACCATCGATGATTTGTTGCTGGGCTAAAGAATACTCTGGTCGCTCGCCGTTATGGGGAGTGCGCAACCACCAGACGACAGCAAAGTATATAGTCCAAGACGTCGAAAAGACATGGTCGGCAAAGTAAAAGTGGGCAAAGTATAGCGTTTGCTTGGGATCCTCCTGCTCTTGATCATCAGCCCCAGACACGGAGTAAACGCCCGATGTCGCTCACGTCTTTAACGGCCATTATCCCTCTATAGAGCGCATAGAGCGCGATGACAGAGTATAGATACATGGTTCCCTGTGCCCAAGAGTGCAGGGCGCCAGTTGCACCAGCAATGATTCCATATATGCCGGCGACCTTGTTGAAAAGCTGTGACGAATGAGGTTGGGCATCGTTGACGACAGCGAGCAGCGTACCGCAAAGAGTAGAACGACGGTGACGCCTGTTTTGATGTCGAGAACGGCGAGAAACGATGATAGCGGCCACAGGCGCCATTCTGGACGTAAGGTGAGCTTCATGACAGAGGGAAAAGGAAAGGGCAGCTCACGTGCGTTGTCTGCCTTGTACTCTCGCTGCTCGGACTTGTATTATATTTTTTATTTCATGGCCAACTACTTCTCGAATCACTCTCAATCCCGATTCCTCGCCAACTCGTCGACACCGTCTGCCACAGCGAGCAACCCGGTCCCGCCCAACGGTCGGTCGCGGCTGGCGACCTCGAAACACTTTTCCACGTCCGTCTCCGCGACCGGCGTTGTCGAGCGATCGTCCTCAACAGAAAAAGCAACATCCGCCAACGGCTCGTCCACAAACGGGTCTCTATCCGTGCATCCTCTCAGAAACACGTATGTTCGTGGTATAACATCTCCGAACAGGCAATATTCTGACCTTGTGATCCAGCTGGGTCTACTGGTTCCGCCAGCAGCGAGCACCCGGAAATAAAATTGTCAACTATGAGGAGGGCATTAAAAAGATTGCGGCGTTCAGCTCAGTGAGTCTATGGCGATGCCTGTCTACAGTCTCTAATATTCATTTTAGGTCGAATCGTTCTGGTCGCTTTGGACCCATCTCTCCCCTCCCTCGTCTATCCAGCCGACCACAGACTACCTTCTTTTCCATTCGGCATTCGTCGTCCTGTATGGGAGGATCCTGTCAACATCTCCGGAGGCAAATGGATAATACGCCTCAAGAAAGGAGTCGCGGATAGGATATGGGAGGACCTAGTTTTGGCAATCATTGGTGACCAATTCGACGACTGTCGGCCCGAGACTGAACAAGATTCGGAATGGCCAGAGATTTGTGGCTGCACTATCAGTGTCCGCCAGCACGAAGACATTGTCAGCCTCTGGAATCGCGTCGACGGAGATATCAAACTTCGGGACAAGATCAGGTCCGTTACCCTTTGCCTTACCGCTGCCTTCACTGACAAGTGAACATCTTAGAGACACGTTAAGACGGGTGCTTAACCTCCCTTCATCGACAGTGATGGAATACAAATCCAACAACGGTACGCGGCCTCCTTCGTCCGTTCAAGCTGGTCTGATATCCTTTTTAGACTCGATGCAGGACAAGTCGAGTTTCCGGAATACCGCGGTTGACCGAACAGCGCCATGACACGCCTTTTCTGTAGCCGTACTCATACATGTATCGAACATTCTTGATCCAAATTTTAATTTGCAATGTCACTCTGAGCTCTGTATTCCCGTCTACTTGATAAACTTAAGAGAAATGGAGTTTACGCAGTGGCGTTCATCAGCTTCGCCTAAAGAGTAAGCAATGCGATTTGTAACAGGAGACGAACGTACTGGGCGTGTTGAATCCTTCTCCTTTGAAGACGTGTCCTAAATGACCGCCACAGGCTGCACATGTTATCTCTATACGTGTCATTCCGAAGGTCCTGTCTTCGTGCCTAACTACTGCTCCGGGCACAGCGTCGAAGAAGGCAGGCCATCCACAGCCGCTCTGAGGTGGGGTCAATTATGATCTGAGCCAATACGAAGCAATATTTACTGTAACTTACATTGAACTTGGTGGTGCTCTTGTAAAGGGCTGCACCACACCCAGCACAGTTGTATACACCCTCCTCTTTGTGCTTGTCGTATTCACCAGTCCCGGGTCGCTCTGTTCCCTTCTGCCTCAGAATACGGAACTAATGACCATCGTTCAGTAATGAAATCTTGCCAAAGGCACTAAACGGACCTGCTCCGGAGAGAGTATAGCCCTCCACTCTTCATCACTCTTGTTGACCTTTTCTGGGGTGGTAGACATGTTGCTGATGGGTACGAAACGATCAACACAACGAGGCTTAAATACGAGACGAGATGCTGTGCGTGGAAGTAATCTGAAGAGCATTAAACTGACATATCAATCACGATGGTAGGTACATTGCTGAGCGATCCGATCGGGCATGATGCGTCATGGTATCACGTGGTGGTGCGCATTATGGCGCCACACTCATTCGAAGCAAGCAACTAATACTGTCTCCTGTAGGAAGACTGGAGAGCAATATGTACTCCCGGTGTGGGCGCGCTCCGGAAACAAACCCTCAAGGTCCAACCCATCGGCCGTCGAGTGGCAGGACGTCACCATGCCCCATTTCAACTCCGTTGATAGTCACACAGCCCCTCGCATCCTGTTCAGGCACTTGGATAGCCAAGGACGAGCATGCATCAAGAAACTCGGTTGGAGGAGGAGCACGAATACCCAGTTGAAAACGTTTATGAGGTCCATCAGTTCGGAAACGCTAAAGACAGGAACCATGAGAATATACCAAGTCTTTGGGTTAGAGCACCTGCAGTCATAGAAATGTAAGACGAGTGGAGCAACATGTGCGTCGCAGATGCATCCGACGGTGGCCGTACAGGGCGTCGCCGACAATTGGGACTATTAAGGAGGGAGTTTTAGATATAGACCAGACGTGAGTGCACGCACATCCGAGAACGCGAAGATAAATGGACGCGTATCTGATGCTTGTGACCTGTTAACAGGTTCAGGCGAAGCAAAGCCCGACGACCCGACTAAAAATGGTGAGGAAGCGACGGGCAATAATAGAGTACGCGTTTCGTACATGTCCTAACAGTTCCCAAGATGTTATGCATTCTTTCCCTTTTTCATTAGTGGTGGAAACGCGCCCGTTCCTGAGCGTTAGGGCTTTTCGGATTGTGCCATCTGCTGCGACTTGGAACACCATGAACAACAGCGAGATATGTCTTTTTGATAAGTCCCTGTTGAAACTGCCTAGAGAGTTCGCGAGACATATTTGCGGTAGCTGCGAGAAGAAGGCAACCTGTAGTCGTCTGAATATCTCAATTCCCGTGTGTTGTCTCAACCAAAAAATTTTACCTTATCAAGACGATGCACAGGCATTGGGACGCGAGCGTAGTTGTAGGCCCGTTTAATATCTTGGGAGAAATAAGCAGTGTTTGGACGATACGGACAAATGAACAGACCACTTAGAACGCGATGTAGCGCATCGTCTTCTTTTAGAGAACCTTGACTAACAAGGCCGGACGGCTTGTTGAGGACGACGACACCTCTATCCGCATATATGACAGGAGTTGGGGTGACTGAAGTGCTTATTCTTCGAACAGCATAGCGAAAGCTGGTCCCATAGCTCATGGAGGTTGAACAGCAAGGAACTCACGATCACGTGTGTTCTTTGAGGCTTGATCACTGACCGTCATCATAGAAATACCAAGTCAAGTTCTTCGCCTTGCCTACTCTCCGACAGCGATGTACTGATCTTAATATACCCGTAGCTACCTACAGGAGTCAGAGCGGACCGCAGTTCACATGGTGAGCATGTATAGTTCCTGACTGTGACTCATCACTAACTCCCTGTATATATAGAGAAGCACGTCTACCCCAGCATTAGCATAATGTCGAACAAAATCTCTGGTCCGTCACTCGCCGCGCTCAACTCCCTCTCGCCCTCCCAGATTTCTTTCCTCCAAAGTCTTCCGAAAGCAGAGCTCCATGCACATCTCAACGGATCGATTCCGCTCCAAGTCCTCTATGAGCTTGCTTCGGAAGCCGGTGTTACTCTGCCCGATGTTCATACCGAGCTCAATGTCATAGCTGACTTTTTCAATCTGTTCCCTGCGATCTACGCGTTAACCAACACTCCGCCCGCTCTCGCTCGAATAGCGCGCGCCGTTCTGACCGAATTCTTGGACGGTCCCGAGCCGCAGTGCTCTTATTTAGAACTTCGCAGTACGCCCAAGGCGACTGATACGATGAGCCGCAGAGATTATGTGAAGGCGGTTCTGGATGAAATAGAGAAATACCCAGCAGACCAAGCCGCCATGATCGTCAGCTTGGATAGAAAGATGGACGAGGACATTGCTAGGGAGTGTGTTCAAGTCGCTATCGATTTAAAGCGCGAGGGCCGCAGAGTCGTTGGAGTCGACTTGTGTGGTGATCCCTGGGCTGGCGACGTCGATGTGTTTTGCCGTCTTTTCAAGGAGGCCAAAGAGAACGGACTATCAGTAACGCTACATATTGCGGAGGTGAGTACCAGATACGTTCAATTATATTGTTTCCATTACTCAAGTCTCAACAGACGTCCTCTAATCCATCATCCGAAACCCTCAAATTCCTTTCTATACCTCCCGATCGACTCGGTCATGCCACTTTCCTTGACGCTGATGCGCAGTCGATTACCATGGAAAAGAACATTCCAATTGAGATCTGCCTCTCTTCAAACCTCTTGTGCAAAACGGTCGAATCTCTTGATGCTCACCATATCGCTGCATATCTCAAGAGCGGTCATCCAATCGCTATCTGCGTCAGCTCCTTTTACTTTGCTGATCTGCAGTATACTGATATTCTTGCAGACCGATGACATTCTTCCCTTCCGAAATTCTCTCCTGTCGGAATACGCTCTTCTTATGGCTCCACAGCCCCTCGGCCTAGGACTGAGCGAGGACGAAATCCGCAAGGTGGCGGATATGAGTATGAAATCGAGGTTTGTGCAGTAACATGGTATAAGCATTGTGATAATAGATCCCCACTCATCATCAACCTACCTCGCGATTACTGTACTTGAACACAACTTCGACCGTTTTTATTGGTCCAATCGGGTTCCCAGCCAGTCAACCGGTTCAACTTTCGAGACGTTCGATGAAGGTTGCTCTCAAGCAAGAACCATCCGACTTGGAAAAAGTCGTGTCAGCACAAAGCAGAGTCACACCATTCAGAGGAATGAACATACACTCACCAAGTGAGTCGGCAATGGGGGCAGAGAGTGGCTTAGGGCCGCCCTCCAAGTTGAACAAGCCTTTCTTGAAACAGATCTGTACGCATCGAGGGCATGACTTGGAAGAAGAAATGAACCAGATTGAATCAGAAGAGAGACGTCGCCAATGACTTTGGCGTACTCCTGGTAAGTGACACGCTGTTCACTGGTGATGAAATCTACCCATATCCATGCGCTGCAGACGGTTCGGTTGGAACGAAAATTAGGATTGACACGTCGAAGCAAGACTTCCCAGTGCGTTTCCCTAAACGCCTGAAAGCCGACCACGTTAAACTCATCACCTCATGACAGGCTGACTCTGCAGACACGAAGGCGTAACACATCTCAGGATTTCCACACTTCAAGGGAAACAAATAAGATTTATACATAGCTGCTTTATTTGTCTGATATTTTCGAGAAATGATTCTGCGATTTCCCCTTGAAATAACGGTGCAGTGCGCGCTGGACGGATGGACACATGTTCAATCGCCAGCACACGAGACGAAGTTGTTTCCAGAAGCACCAGTGTGGGTAACGACACTACATAGATGGGTTGACTTGGATCAACCAGATGTTCTTCGATAAGGACGGAGGAAGAGACTTACGCGCAGTACGTTCCTCGGCTCGAAAAAATGACGCGATCTGCGCCAGGAGATCCACCGTTATATGTGCCACTGGAGAGGATAGGATACTGACAACGGTTAGCTGCCGAGCACAAGACATTTAAACACTCACCTCGAACATGGATGATTGCTCCGAGGACGGGCACCACATCTTCAGACCCTCAAAGTCTTCGAAGGAATGAGGATAGCTGTCTGTGAGGTACGAGATATGAGCACGTATACGCTGAATAATGAAAGCCAGAAACTTACTAGATCCAATGGGACGTCCGACGTGGGCGAAACCACTAGAGGTGGCCGACATAACGGCGGACAAGGAGTGCACTGTGCCGCCACAGTTGACGCTTCCTAGCGGCCACCCGCGGGGCGTAATGTCGATGGGCGACGCCACCGAAACGGCGGCGAGAATAGCAGAAATGACGAGACTGGATAATTGAACCATTGCTTTTGCTGTCAACTTGGTGAGGATCCCTGCATTTATACCTTCCCTTCACGGGAGAATTTCGTGGAAAGGTACGCCAGCTTGCCTACGAACCAGGAGACTGCATGGGTCAAGGAGAGAAGTGAGTAGGAGCATGCGTACCAATAAGAACGTGTAGAGCGGGCGTGTACAATATCTGCTAAAGTAGAGCCTTCGCCTGATGACATACACGGTCCTTTGACTCCCGAAGCCGCATGCTGAATTAGCACGTTCTAGACACGATTGACTAGAAGTTTCCGGATACCCGAGCACATTCAAAGATAAAAGAGGATGCAAGCACGTTGCGGTGTAGTTTCGGAACTTGGATGGCATGAATGGTTGCATGCGGCAACTTGAAATGGCATTCGAATAGCGAAAGAGGCGCACTGTAACAAGACAATAAGTGACGCGTTTGTGCGGAACACGGATATCATCGAGGTCGATTAGAAACAAAATCCATTGAATGTAGTGCAATTAGAAAACTATGAGAAACCGCAGAGAATGATACGACGTGGGGGTCATCAAGTGGTGATACAGACGATGGAGATGGGATAAGGGGTGTGCGTGAGACCACATTAAAGCCCTTCCATCGTTGCAACGAGTTCTTCGAGTTCCGCTTTTGACTTGACGTACTTTGCGTTCTCTTCCTACGATTGCGAGACATGTGAGATGGAGCAGAGCACGACGACGACGACGTACCTCGTACTTCTTCTCCCACATATCGCGCTCCTGCTCAACACGGCCGACCTGGCGCTCAAAGTGCTCCGCCTTGACATCGACCTGTCGTAGTCTAGATCACAGAGCAATCAGCAGTGCAAGGGCAAAGCGAACAAAGGACCTACTTCTCGACAGTGTCCTTGACGTTCTTCTCGGCGTTGTCGAGCTCCTCCTCTAGCAACTGTATCTTCCGCAACAGACCTTCATTTGTTGTCTTGGAATGCTCGCCCTCCTCCTGAGCCGCTTTGTATTCCGCTAACTTTGCTTCAGTCTTCTCTAGCTCGCCATCGAGCACGCCGAGTTTATGATGCAGCGAGGTGATCTCCTGGTCCTTCTCGAGGATGAGCTGCTCGTATTTCTTGTTCTTGGCCTCGGCCTCTTCCGCGCGAGTGACTGCGTTGTCAGCCTCGATGCGGAGGTTGTTCAATTTCTGCGCAGACGACGATAAGACGGTATACACGAGAATCGGCGACGCTAGCATACCTCTCTGATCTTGTCGGTCATTGTCAATGAGGTTGGGCGCGATGGAGGATGCAGCGATGGAGGGAGATGTTCAAGCTTTGGCAAGGGCTGTCGTTTAATATAACACCACGTTGGCCACGTGGCTGTGTCGCGCACTGACCACGGTTGTCTCAGCTGGGCTCGCGCTGGAAACTACGGGTATTCTATTTTATCTCTTATCTTTTTACAATACGCTCCCTGCATGTCCAATCCAGCTCTTTATGCGTCCTCAAAACAGTGGAAGATCTGCGAGAAAGGAGACCTGCACGTGCAGCCGTGCCGGTATGATGCAATACGGCACGACGGGTCTGACTTGTACTACGACATACTTGCACCCTTTCTCATCTGGAAAGCTGCATCTATACATGAATGGCTGGCCAAATACCCCACGAGGGTACGACACACTTATCTTTGGCATCCTGAATGTAACTGACCGTGTTACTTACGCAGAATTACCTATTCTTGAAGCTGTCATCAAGTACTGCTTTCATTGCCTCGAGATCGCCGAGTCTCTCAACCACACTCTCTGTAGTATTCGAAACAGGCTTACAGCACTCAAGAAGAATCGTGCTGAATTCATCAAAGCCTCAGATGTCAACTCTCTGTACCAGGCCGTCGTGAAGCAAGGCAAGCTTAGCCTCCCATTATCGCCGTTGCCGTATCTCATCCAGACATCTGTTCTCAGTGTCCAAATTAAACGACGTCAGAAATGACAACGACATCTACAACAATCGACTCGATACCACCCTGGCCGATGTCTTCACGTTACTTTCGTTGTTCTAATCTTACCATTGGCAAGACGAGGGATACACCTGCTATCTATTCCCAGATTGCATCTATGCGGGTAAGTCTTTCTTGATGAAAGAACGCGAGATAGTCGCGTAACATGCCACACATGACCATCTCGCTTCATCTAATTCAGCGGAATGAATTATCCCGAATGATCTCGTACTAATGACCGCCGTTCTTTTAGCAAATTTTGAACCACATGAATAGAGTCGGGGGTCTACAACGAGTCCGATCTCGCTCCTTTTCAGCGACGGCTCAGCGATCTTCGACAAATCGTGCAGAGGGATGCAACTGCTGGAAAGCATCCGGAATCCCTGACCAAACTTCTTGAACGCCAACTCGGTGAATGCGGTAAGATCAACGTATTATTGCGTTCAGACATGTCTTCTAACCCCGTTTGTGTATAGACGGAATAGTGCGCTCGCTTCAAGAAGGTTTATCGGTTCTCTCGCCCGAACTTATCCCCATCCACGAAAGACTCGTTAATATAAGACGACACCTTGTGGCCCTGGCTGCGAAAGAAGGCTCTCACAAGGCTGAACTCAAACCATTACAGGAGGAACTCCGAAAAATTGATTCGTTGAGTACCGCTTTCCATCTAGTCTGTGACTCTATCCACGGGGGGCACCCAACTCTCCGAACGGTGACCGCTAACTGATGATTCTTGTTCAATGTAGCAAACGCGTCGACGGACGATTCCTTGGACCCGGCGGTATGGTGCCATCGTCACAAGCAGTTTGCTCCTCACTGTTGGAGGAATGTTTCGAAATTGCACAAGAAATCAAGGCGAATGAGGACTCGAAAAACGTTCCCTCTTCCCTGAAACCCATCCATGATCGACTCAGTGAGATCCGCGCCGAACTGGAGGGCCTAGTCCTCACGCACCGGTGGAGCTTACGCGAAACCGATTTGTGGAATTACTCTCTCAGTCTACAAGAAATCGACAAGATGAGGGTGGATGGTAAATTCTTGGACTCTGAGGGCAATCGACCTGAGGGGCAATACGTAAGGACTCTGTCTATTCTAGCCGCCGTGGACATTTCTGATGTTATTTAGGTCCTCCTGTACCTCTTGCGGCGATGCTATGGCCTGATATACCGACTGCTATCTTCGAGTGAACCGGTGTCTGAAGAGCTGATGCCTATTGTGAGTTCTCCGCTCTATGTTTAGCTTTCAGTTCTCACTCCCTTCGCACAGGCCAACAAGCTGAACACTGTCAAGAAATGTTTGAATGAAGTATTGAAGTATGGTGGACCGTTTAGTCCCCGTGATCTCTATCCCGTGCGTGGTCCTTTCCTGTCGTTTCATTCCTCTTCCTACGCTCCCTTCTTCCAACATGGCAACTCGGACTCATCATTAACGCGATGATGTAGTATCAACTCGCTCTTCACCAGATTGAGTCAATGAGAAAGGACGGAAAATTCATAGGCATAGACGGTTCCATACCGGAAGGACAGGGCATCGTTATGGCACATCTGAATGAATGTCATGAGCTTATTGAAATGGTTCGTGAACCTGCTACTACTGGGTATGTGGCTGACAATATTCCTCAGCTTAAAGAAGCAATGGATGAACCTGAAGGAGAAGACGATGATGATGAAGAATACGACGACGAAGACGACGATAGCTCATAGCTTTTGGTACGCGGCAGGCGTCTAACGTAGATTGAGGCACATCGTGTCACTGTATCTAGCCGGCATTCCTGATGGGACCGAGCCGAGTAAATTTTCTTTCCTTTCTTTAGATTGGCGGTGTCTATCTTCTACAAAGGCAGGTGGACAGTCACAAAGACGAATCGTTCCACAAACAGGAATTTGCGTCAGATGGATGTGGCTTAAGTATTCAAAGCATGCTCTTGTTACTAAACGGACTTCTCGCGAACATTCTGTATCCAGGACAAGATAGTCTGCCTCATGAACTCGGACTGCGTCAACCACGGCATATGGTCGGCGCCCTCAATGATCACAAGCTTCTTGTTCTTGAAGCGCTCCATAAACCCAAAGCTGACCTCAGGGTACATCGTCAAGTCGTTCGCGGCACCCATCGCCAACAACGGCAGGCCCTCTTCACCTGCCTTCAGCAACCCAGTTGGGTCTTGAGTGCGCCCAAGCACGATCTGCACCACCGCGCGCGGCTGGGCAATCATATACCCAAGGCAGATCGCCTTCAACTTGAACGACGCCACATTGGAACAGATGCCGACGAACTGGTTGCATGCATGCTGGAAAGTCGAAACATCCGGCGGGGCAGCGATGAGAGGGAAAAGTGACTTCGGAGCGTCCTTGCATATTGCACCTAATGCTTCGAGTGTCGCAAATGGTACGGCTTCAAGGTGGATTATTCCTGAGAGGTATGATGGCGGATGTAAGGCCAGGATATCGGCGGCATGCGTAGCTAGATGATTTGATTAAGTGCTGATACGATGGATTCGAATTCGAGCGCACCTCCCATACTCCTGTAATGAGATGTCAGATGCTGGGCTATTTTCAAACAAAGGAACATACCATCCCAGCACGTAAGGGCGCTCAGCGCAAACGCGTCGACAACCGCGTCAAAATCCTCGGCAAGTCTTTGAGACTCCCATGCCGCAGGGTCTGTCGGCATTCCACTCTGTCCGTGCCCGCGAGTGTCGTAGCGAACCTATAGCGGCGTCAAAGTCAAAGAAAGAGGAAGAAACAGCCTCCTTACAAGATAGAACACCTCAGACCATTTGGGATCTTCGAATATCGCGTCCCACACGAGTCCTCCGACACACAGCCCATGTATGAAAACGAGGGCTGGCTTGGATGGGTCACCCACTGCGTCGGCGAAGAGTAACGTTCCATCTGCTGAGGTCAAGAGAGGCATATCAAGCGAGTTGTCGATGTGGCTGCGAGTAGAATCAAGAGCGAATATAAACGAAGTCTGCTTCCGAAGATGTAACATGCTTTAAAGTTTTAGCCATAGAGTATTCTCCGAGACGCCATGATGCTTTCGGCGTTCAGAATAGAGTACTTATGTATGTGGTGGCGGTCGTAGAGGTAGTAGTTGAAGTTGTTCAAGGCAAATGCCCCCGCGCCGCCGGCAACATACCGATATCGATCACTTTTCCTTTTTCCTCCTAGTTGCCTCTCAAAGCTGCTCTACAATGTCACCTCTCTGTCTCCGGGATGGTAGCAACGCGATCCGAACGTGGCTCTGTCGGATTGAATCTAATGATAGAACTGGGTCATCCTCAATCTTCCGACTCTCTATCTGTCTATCTATCCTTCCGACTCATTCGGCTGTTGCACCCTCAATTGGCTGCCTTTGTCGTTAAAAAGCATCTGACCTCGCTCTCGCTTCTTCACTCCATCCGAGCACCACTAGCAAAACAATACGAACTCATGCATGCATGCTATATCGAGCTCCGCGCGCGCCTCGATGCTGGGCCTCATCGGAATCTTTGTCGAAATTATGGATGACCCATACGCGATGCCTACGCCGCGTAATCTGGGCGTCGGGGCCATATTCGCACTGCCGCGCCGTATAACAGTATTGGAACGTGTTGAATTGGGCCACGTTCAAAGCCACATGTGGAGTAAAGGCGGGCAGCGAGTGTCGGAAGCGTGTGATTGCTTTTGATGGACATGAACGGTCTCTGACGAAGTTGAGAGTCTACTGATGGTCCTGCATGGGGCTTGCGTATTGCTTGCGTACGTCAAGAATGGCAGCGAGGGACACGGAGAACTCCGGTGATTGAGCTACGTCGTCTGACCGTCACGATAGCTCGACGATCCCAAATGTGACTTCAAGGGATAGCACACGACGCTCAAAGATGCCAATGTAAGTATTATCCTTCTTTTGCCTGGCGAGGATTCCGATAACATCACAATCACAGTGTACGTACCTATTGCCATTGAAATGTGTCGCCTGCCTCAACGGATAATACCACCGCCGCCGCCGCTGTTCAAACGTTCAAGCCCAAGCTCAAGTAACGATTTGATTTAATCGCTACGTGTTCCGCTCCTGTGCCACCACCGTTGTTATTGACAGCAAAATCACCGTCTTTCTGTGTTTCCTCCTACAGCAGTGAACGCGTCTCGCAAATCATGACGCGTTTCGACTCCAGGCCACGACTTCTTGAGAACGAGGGAAGCACATCACGTACATCACAATTGTAGTGAACTTAAAAGGTCTTGTATCGACGAAAACTTCTTCCCACATCCCTTTTTACTCTTTGGAATACCACCGACCGAGGCATTTTATCCCAGGCTCAACACTTGCAGCATCGCAGTTGGCCACAGGGCCGAACAGCGTCAAAGGTGCAGAAGATGCCCGTGCCGTGGGGGCCTTGTCGCCCTACATGAACTTCACCGATGTCGAGGAATACGGTATGAATTTTACTCATGGCCATGAGTGGGACGGGAGAGCCAAGACCTTTCTGAATCGCAGCTGTCCACGCCCCCGGTTAGTTGGATGGGTCCTGCTTCTCGATGTCCTTAATTTTTTGTGTAGCCGGACGAGCCTTGTCTGGCCCGTCGCCGACCGTCACGCCTTCAGCCACATTTCACGCCGATTTGCTGTTTGGTCTCTCGCGTCCCGACTTGAAGATACTCTCGTCGGACAATCATTTATTCCATGTTCACCGAGATGTCCTCCTGCGTTCATCGGAGAATAATTTCGCCCATTTGTTGGCGGATACCGAGCAAGAGACTCTCATCCACATCCCCGAGGCGTCGACCATGCTGAATGTAATGTTCGCCGCTATCTATGGCATCAAACTCACGGATACCTATCTGCTTGACACCCTTATCCGTGCCATTGATCGCTTCCCACACTACGGCATGCAGCCCAAGACGTATGTGGGGTCTGCTACCGCTCTCTATGAGGCGTTCGCTACCAGACGCCTCTTTCACCACTCCAAGTGTACGTGCTCGCATCGCGCTTCGATCTCGAAGAACTTGCGGTGGCGGCGTCGCCGTATCTCCTTAACTTCCGTCTGCAAAGCATCACAGATGAGATGGCAGACCTCGTCCATCCAAAATACCTTTTGCGGTTGTTCCACCTGCATTCCAAGCGAAAGAATGCTCTGAAGGATCTTTTGTCCGAGCCATTGGAGGCCCATTCTCCGACACCATCGTGTAACTACTCGGCATACGAGAGATTGAGCCGCGCATGGGTTTTGGCTGTAGCTTGTTTATTATGGGACGCAGACGCCAGTGAGTTTGTCTTTTTTCCCGAGACACGTGTACAAGTCCTGACAGGTATCATTATTAGACACCTCAGTATCTACCATTCAGTCGACACTTCTGTCCCTCCTGGAAGGCCTGCAATGCAAATTATGCAGGCAGATCTTGACTGCGCGCGTTAAATCGATTGTTGTTCAGTGGTCTGACATGAAAGTTAGCTACTTCGTTTATCCTTCTCAAAGCTGCTCATACTATTCTACTAGTCGACCATCTGACAAAAGCTACTTTCTTGTTTCCCTGTTCTGTACTCTTTCTTGTTTCCGTGTTCTGTACTCGTAGCCATGCTCCTTCACTGTCCTTATGTCCTCAGTTGATCGATTGTATTTGTACTCCTTAGCACTCCATCATCCATGTATCACCGTCTCAAGCTTGATCACCACTTGGTGCAGATCTGTTGCGATTTGAAGTTCGAAGACTGTGCGCAACTATTTACACTTGTTGGAGGCCCAAGTTTCGGTCTCAGATGCCCGGCTCGTATGACCTTCGTATAGAGCTGGACCGTAATATGCATAGGAAGCTCAAAGGAAGCTAGTTGTACATCTTCCAGTCATCTTCCTTTCTTAATCAGTGACATGTTGTTATGTATGTCACGCTACTCAAGTTTTCCTCCTGCCGCCATTTAGATCGCATTGAGACGCTTCTGCTACGATGGCGCCTACACTCGAACCGTCGCTTATTAAAAACAAAATGAAACGGGAAGAAATGGCCCGAAAAGCAAAGAAAGCCAAAGGACAACGAAAACTGGAAAAGCGGCTTGCGCAGGCCAAATTGGAGGCAAAAGATCCTGCTGCAAAGAAAGTGCGCGACTGCGACTCGGCAATGTTGCAAATATTGACTCGTATTATCAGAAACGACTGGCAGAAAATGTGCCGCGCACACTGGACAATATGCGCGAGTTTGACCCGTCTTTTCTGACTGCCGACCCATCAGCAGAGGCGTCGGGCTCAGGCACTGGCGGGATCACCGACGAGACTGCTGCAGATATTGCCAACGATCCGTTTGCCGACTACTTCACGTCCACGGATGACCCCAGCATCCCTCCAAAGATCCTCATCACCACTTCGCCCAAGGCCTCGAAGTCAACATATGATTTCTGCGACGAGCTCGTCGGTGTATTCCCTGGGGCAGAGTTTATACGGCGGAAAAAGGGAAAGGGCTTTGAGATGGGACGGATCGCGGGATGGGCGGCGGGAGAGGGTATAAGCATATGTGTGTCGTGAATGAAGATATGAAGAAACCAAGTGCGTCCCACCCGCAGGTCTACATCTCTCTGCTCATTTCCATAGATGCCATTACTTTGATACATTTACCCAGCGGTCCAACCGCGTACTTCAAACTCACCTCGATTGAACTCACGAAACAAATATATGTGAGTAACCTCTGACGCGTATTATCTCAGTTGACTTGATGTTCACAGGGACATGCACGAGCAACATCACACTTTCCGGAACTTGTGCTGAACAACTTTGTTACTCGACTCGGTCACAGTGTTGGGCGGCTGTTCCAAACACTCTTCCCGCCCATGCCGGAGTTTGAGGGGCGGCAGGTTGTGACGCTACACAATCAACGCGACTTTTTGTTCTTCAGACGACATCGGTGCGTGTTGTTAGGCTTGCGTCATCCTCTGGGACTGAACCATCAATAGATATGCATTCCGCTCAACGGAGAAGGTGGCTTTGCAAGAGATTGGGCCGCGGTTCACCCTCAAGTTGCGATCGCTGAGAAAAGGCATACCAGCAGTGAAGAACCTTGGCGAAGCGCCGAAACCACTGGAATTTGACACTGGTGATGAGGAGGAGGAGAGCAAGGAAGAGGGGAAGCTTGTTCCGCCAAAACAAGACGAATTCCTGTGGGCGTGGAAGGTTCGTTTGACTGTTCGGGTATATGTTTTGTGTTACTGATAGCATTCCAGCCTGAGTTAGAGACCACTCGGAAAACGTTCTTTTTGTAGAACTGCGATCTGGCTATCGCTCAGGTTCAGGAGGAACGGAACCCCAAGCACCCTCGCAGTAGTAGTAGTGGGCCCCAATCTCCCCTTGCAATTTCACTGAAAAGCCCTGATGCGTCTGACTCTGTGGCGTCAGCGTTTCTCCATTTACTTGTGTGCGGTGTAACTCTAATGGGCGCCTTACATAGTATAACACGACATCACATCTCTACAGTTACAGTTAGACGCGACCAACTGCCAAACAAGTTCTAATCTACATATGCCTGGCGGTGACGGAAGGGTACTCGCATGGTAGCCCAATTAGAAACGTCCTTATACAATTACTCAGGCGGCGATATTTCTGGCGATCAGTGATCGCATGGGTGACTGGTGCACTCCTCATTTTCAAGGTTCGCTTGGCGAATATAAGCAGTGCGGAATGTTTTCTCACTGAAGACACCCACAAACCGACACGAGTCTGTTCCTTTATCGCGAAGATTCATCGCCTTTTCTTTCCCTTTGTCAAGACGCAAACATACAGAAATGTCGGAATCACCAGAGTGTGGCTCGGGAGGTGGCGCGGACACCTTCCTAGGCCTGCGCGTGGCCTCCATCTTCATTATCGGATTTGGATCGACGGCAGGAGCGCTGTTTCCCGTTTTGTCGAGAAGGTCCAAGTGGTTACATGTCCCAAAACCGGTCTTCGAGTACGTTTATAGCTTCTTTGCAGTCCCTGTGGCTTATCGGTGTTTAGCTTCGCAAAATACTTTGGCAGCGGGGTTATCGTAAGTCTCCCAGTTCTCCCTCACAAATGCCTAAAATAACAATCATCGTCTAGATTGCGACCGCGTTCATTCATCTACTCGATCCTGGCTTGGAGGCTCTGGGATCGGAATGTCTTGCTGAGGGGTGGGGGGACTACGTGCGTTACCGTCCATTCCAATCAACGTCTCCATTCAACCTGGTTTTGCATTCTAGCCATACGCCCTAGCACTCTGCATGCTTAGTATATTCTTCATCTTCATCGTCGAGCTCGTGGCTTTCAAATGGGGAACCAGCAAATTAGCTAGTCTCGGTCTCCAGCACGGTGCGTCTGCGCCACATCCATACAATCAAGCTCTAACGATACCCGATAGACGCCCATGGTCATGTCGCTGGCGGACACGCTGCCCACGGCCCCGAAGGCAATACTGATGTCGACAAAATCAAGTCCGGCACGGACAGCTCAGTTGACATAGAGCGCGCATCAGAATCGCACTACGTGATGGACTCTGCCCTCACCCAGATCATCGGAATTGCCATCCTCGAGTTTGGTGTCGTTCTACACAGGTGCGATTTTCTCGCGCGTCAAACGTCCCAAGTTCTTACACGGTTCCCCATAGTGTCCTGATAGGTTTGACCCTAGCGGTAGATGAAGATTTCAAAGTTCTGTTTGTAGTCGTAGTCTTCCACCGTAAGTTGTGGCGCGCGTTTCCATCCTGTCACGCTGACGAGGTCCCCAGAAACGTTCGAAGGCTTGGGTATCGGTTCGCGTCTTGCCTACATGGATCTCCCAGCGCGATTCCACTGGGTACCATACGCTGCCGCCATTCTCTATGGTCTGACGACACCCATCGGAATCGCCGCGGGCCTCGGTGTTCGCACCTCTTACAACCCTGGGAGCGCGACGGCATCCATCGTCAGCGGTGTCCTCGATTCTTTGAGCGCTGGTATCCTCATCTACACGGGTCTAGTCGAGGTACGTGTCTTCGTTGGCAAGGTCCATTGCGGTGACACATACTTACACGGAATCTGACAGCTGCTCGCCCATGAGTTCCTGTTCAACAAGGAAATGATGAATGGTTCCAATAAGCAGCTGGTATACGCCATTGGGTGCATGTTCCTCGGGTGCGCGGTGATGGCATTGCTTGGCAAATGGGCATGAGTATGCTGTGGGAGGTTGAGTGCGGCGTGATGGTTGCGAGCCATTGACAATGTTACCTACTTGTTGTGCATAGTGCTATCTTATAATCTCCTGCGTATTTGCGATTATATGTTGTTGTATCATGAATCCAGTCCCGAGTCGCCTGCATACTGTCATTGATGATCAAGCTAAGTTCCGGTCTTACGGCGAAGGCAGGATGATGGCCTCATCGACGCTTGGCAGAGATGGAGATGTCTACGGAATGGCGGGCTTCTATCAGCAAATACGAACCTTTGAAGAGATGGGACATTAGGCATTTAAGAGACCTGCGTTTTAGCCATGCAAGTTCTTGGATGTGCTTAGAACTCGATCTTGTGTGACGTCACGGTAAGAAGGGAAATAGCCTCCCACGCTATCCTGTCCAGAACGTCGATCGTCCCAATGGTTTACCCCTCCAGGACGCGCCTGTCTCACCGGTACCCTCGTACTATTCACCACAAGTCGAATCCTCAGGATGGGATGAATTTACTCTGTACACGAATTCAAATCCGGCTGTAGTCGGTCAGCCTGTGATATGTCGTTCCGGATTCATTCTATAACCGCCTTGCTTCAAGGATCGACAGTGCTATCAATGGCATTGGACCTGGGCTCTTGGGACCGTTGTCCGTCTTTTTTCTGCACATCAATGATTCAGATCATGGCTTACGAACGCAGCCACATCCAAAGATTGCGCCTATCCGCTGGGTAGGACGGACTTGCTCCGTGGTCAACTCGGAAGTCGGAAGTTTGCGCCACGCATCCAGTCGGGAAACTGGAACGGATCTATTTTTGCATGAATAGACTGTCGGCCAAAGAACCTGTGGAACCTATCTAGAGCGGGCACTATCCGTTTCACGGAAGAGCATATGCTTGCTCTCAGACAATCCCTATTGCTATGTTAACGCGATACACGTCCACCCGCTGCAGTATGCACTCCGATCAAGGACTTGACTTACGCCGAATTCGAAGCACAAATCCGTCTTTGTCTCAAGGACAGGGCATTGGTTAACGCTTCGTTTTCTTTTTTCAACAGCCCCCGACGCGCCGCACTCTATGTAGCGGCGGTGACTGTACAGTTCAATACTGCCCGCTCAACTACGCGCTTCATCTTTGCGATCGCAGTCTAAAAGGCAAAATCCGAGTGGAGATCAATCCTAAAAATAACCGCGAAGCATACGCTTCGGAAAATACCACATGGCTGCTCGATGTATATAACGCGAAGACAGCACACATATCTAGCAGCGTCTTCCGCGATCGCCCCTCTCCGACTCTCTCTGCATGGTTGGCGTACAGGACTCTGATCTTGCCTTGGGCGAGGAAAAGAAGCATGCTACTGAGCTCGAGAAGGTGTCGCGTTCGGATTACAGCAGCGAGCAGGATGGTATTCATGACGGGCTCGAGTTTCCTACCGAAGAAGAACGCGCGACGTTGAGGAGAGTGTCAGACACCCTTCCGTGGAGTGCCTACCGTACGTCTCTCCGCCCCGTCTTCTAGCGAAGCTCACATTCCCGCTAGTCATTGCCGTCGTCGAGCTGGCCGAACGCTTTTCCGTTAGTCGCATGGTTTCTTCCTTGAATTGGTATTGACTGTTCTTCTAGTTCTATGGATGCCAGGTTGTCTTTGTGGGTGTTATATACGTTCTCGTCATCTCGCCTATGTCTGACGATGTTCGCAGACGAATTTTATCCAGCAGCCGCTTCCTGAAGGGTCTCACACTGGCGCTGGCGGTGCTGATGGACAATCGGGTGCTCTTGGGTTGGGCCAACAAGCGTCGACAGGTCTTACGACTTTCTACCAATTCTGGTATGTTCAACTCCTTTGTAGCAAATTTCTTAATCTGATCAAGTATTAAGGTGCTATGTTACGCCTCTTCTTGGCGCATATATTGCGGACGTGTATCTCGGACGCTATAACACTGTCTGCGTCGCCGTCTTCGTGGCCCTCATTGGCCACATTCTCATCATCGTCTCTGCTCTTCCGGGCGTCATTGAAAAGGAAAGCGCTTTAGGCGCATATATCATTGGTCTGATCATCACCGGACTTGGTACTGGATTGTTCAAGTCCAATATCTCTCCTTTGGTCGCAGAGCAGTATCGCCGGACAAAGCTTTTCATCTCGACGACGTCAAGAGGCGAGCGTGTCATTGTTGATCCTGCCATGACTATTTCTCGAGTATATATGGTTTGTTTTCTTATTAGAGGATTTGGGAACGAAAGGCTGACCCCAAGTATAGTACTTCTACCTCTTCACCAATATCGGTGCATTGGTTGGACAAATCAGCATGTCGTACTCGGAGAAGTACGTGGGATTTTGGCTGGCATACACCCTTCCCACAGTCGTCTTCCTCTTGTGTCCTATTGTCCTATGGTTTGGTCGCAACCGCTATATTCGCTCTCCGCCTACTGGATCGGTTATGGCTACGGCTTTCCGTTTGTGGCGCTTCGCCATGAAAGGACGCTGGAGCTTTAACCCGATTCAGACATACAGGAACTTGACTGCCCCAGATTTCTGGGAAAATGCTAAACCTAGCAAGCATCAGGGAGACCTTCCATCATGGATGACTTTTGACGATCGATGGGTGGATGAAGTGAGGCGTGGTCTCAAGGCGTGTGCCGTCTTCTGTTGGTTCCCGCTGTACTGTAAGCTCAAAAATGGTTTTCGCGCTTATCTGGTCGATGACGAATACGACTCTAGGGCTTTCATATAACCAGCTGAACAACAACTTGACGTCGCAGGCGGCCACCATGGATACTCACGGCGTGCCCAACGACGTACTGTCTAACTTGGATCCTTTCGCACTTATCATTTTCATCCCTATTTGCGACTTGGTGGTATGTCATACCCATCACGATGCTTGTTTTGTAACATTGACCACATTCTATAGATATATCCTGCCCTCGCTCGATGGAAGATCAATTTTAGTGCACTCAAGAAGATCACCGCAGGATTCGCCACTGGTATGTTGCATGCCGGACAGTAAATTAAAAGTAACAAAGCTGATCCGCTCATTAGGATGTGCCGCAATGATATGGGCCGCAGTTGTTCAGCATTATGTTTATAAGGTAGAGTCCTCATCTATCTGAGATGGCGTCCTCGACTCACACGATGTTCAGACGAATCCTTGTGGATATCATGCGGCTACTTGCAAGGATGCTAATGGCGAAGCCTTGGTGTCACCTCTGAATGTTTGGATTCAAACCGGAGCGTCAGTTCTTTTGCATGTTCTTACATTCATCGTGGCTCAACTGATGCATGAAATATAGTTACGTCTTGATCGCGTTCAGTGAAATCTTTGCCTCCATCACTGGGCTCGAGTACGCCTTTACTAAGGCACCAAAGAACATGAAGTCCCTTGTTATGGGCGCATTCCTCTTCACCAGCGCTATCGCTGCTGCAATTGGTGAAGCCTTCGTTTGTAAGTTCTCAGTTGTCTTTTTTTACGCGGCGACTAATTCCTTGTTCAGCATTATCCACCGATCCTCTACTCGTATGGAATTATGGTGTAGTGGGCTGCATTGCGGGTGTCGCCGGCGTTGTCTTCTGGCTCTGCGTCAGGAAGCTTGATGCCCAAGAAGACACTCTTAACAACCTACCCGACAGTCATTTTGATGATAGACATCAGTAGTATTTTATGAATTGTAACGATATACAACCTCACGTGATGTGGCGTAATTCTTGTGAAGTTCCAATGTCATGCATTCCCGGCGAGTAATGTGGAGAGAAATTCCGACAACACAGAGTTCAGATTGTGTATTCTTTCTCGCCTCGTAGTTGAGGTATAATGATTGGTTGCACAACTCTATTACTCTTCGCGCGCCTCGCGGGCTTCTGCCTTTAGTTTCGAAGCGAGTTTCATGCGTCGAATGTAGCTGAGAGATTGTCCTGTAAGTTAGAGTCTAGCCAGTCAGCGTGGGGAACCAACATACTCGTCGTATTGACACCTTAGATAATGGTTAGTTCGCCACGACAACGTCACTGCGGAAAGTAAACGTACTTTTCGTACGCATGCTTCTCATGCTCGCATTCCCAAGGCATGTAGTTCTTCTCCACGCGGCAAACGTTGAGCGGGATGAGGAGCCTAATGGTAGCGTTGAGGACATCTACAACAACGGCGACAACATTGAAACGCACGCAGAACACTGGTCTCGCCATCCTAGCGGCACCTGGGCGGCCTTGAGCTCGGTCTGTGAAGCCGTCGTCGACGAGGTCATCGTGGTCGTTGGTCGGAAGCCGTATTTGCACTTGTTGCTCGGCGTCGACGAATGATGCCTCTTCCACCCGCGCCCCATCGAACGCCTCTCCGCCGGGTCTCCCAGGGCTCGCTCTTTGTTACATCGCGCTCGGCAGCATACCGTGATGCACCCCATGGCCTCGGATTCCTGGAGCCTGCAATGGCCGAGTTCATCCAGGAGACGGAGGCTCTGCAGACGAATGTGGAGAATCTCAAGCATCTGAGCGATTCGGTCGCGTCGTTCAACGAATCCTTTGCGATGTGGACTTATCTCATGGAAATGAATTCGCTGACCACCGACTGGCCGCAGGTAAGTCACCTTTATGTCGACAATGTCCGATGATGGACGCTGCCAGTAGCAACCAACAGACGCGTCGTTTGATCTTGCTAGACGGAGAGCAGGCGCGTTATGCTATGTCTGCATTGACACTCGATAACCCAAGTGCAGAAGAGTACGCGCTCGCATCCATTCGCGCCGCTGAGGAGGCTCAACGAGAAGCCATTGCGGCGGCGAACGCAGCTGCGGAAAAGACGACCGCTACTGAAGCCGACAACGAAACGACGTATATGGCGACTACAAATAACACGACGAACGCCTCTGCACATAAGAGCAAGACATTAATTAAGAAGGTTGTCAAAGGCAAGAAACCCAAGTTGACGGCCAAGGAGAAGAAGGAGCGCGCTGTATGTCGTATGTTTCCATTCTGACTCGATGTTCACGTTGTAGTAGCTTGAGATGGAGAGGATCATAGAGGCACTTCCATTAGAATTTCGCGGTAAAGATCCAGTATGTTGTTCGCGCCTGCAGCCTTCCTGTTTCTCATCTTGTTCAGAATCTACGCCGCAATACGGAAATGACCATCGAAGGGTTACTTGACGCGCCGGGTCAGGTATCCACGCGTAAGCTGTTTGAATATGACACGAATTGCATGTAGACTGATTGGTCTCGCCAGTACACAATTTAATCAAGCTTCCCGATCTCTCCCAAGCACGCGTCAATAAATGTCTCATCGCGCTTGTCACCAAAAAGATTGTAAAGAAGGATAACAGTACTGTAAGATTCCCGTTTACCGTCTATTGCTTTGAGTTTGACGTCGTTGTAGGGCCAAGTCCTGTATCATTGGCAAGGATTACCGTGAGGATTCGTTATCTGTGTTGTATCACTATCTTTCGATCCATCTTATGCCTCTCGATGTAGTAAGTCGCCAAGTTCCATAATCTTGAAATGCCTCACTCGAACTACAGTTCATAGCTTGTCGTATTCTAACACTGATGGGATGGAGGTATCTT
This sequence comes from Hymenopellis radicata, assembly GCA_015501595.1. Classification (NCBI taxonomy): domain Eukaryota; kingdom Fungi; phylum Basidiomycota; class Agaricomycetes; order Agaricales; family Physalacriaceae; genus Hymenopellis; species Hymenopellis radicata. The sequence goes on along the minus strand of JADNRX010000055.1, from coordinate 56,874 downwards.
TGCTCAGAACTTCATTGGTTTGTTCATAGACCAGAATAAGAAAACGTTATACCTACGTGGAACAGTATACCTATCAGTGCTTTTCGATGTGACCCTCATTCAGGTTGTTCAACTCGTCTTCCCTAGCATCCAATTTACGGACGACAAACCAGAAGACGGCACCGGTACATCCGGCTACGACGGCCATGACACCGTAATTCCATACCAAGAGAGGATCGGTGGAAAGCGCTGTCATATATGATGAGCTATACTCCCCAATGCACAGGAAGGATTTGGAACGTACAGACAAAGGCTTCACCAAGAGCCGCGGAAAGGGCCGACATGAATAGGAAAACAGACATGACGAGAGAGCGCATGTTCTTCGGAGCTTTGGTGAACGCATATTCCAGGCCAGTAATCGAGGCGAAGATTTCGCTGAACGCGATAAGGACATACGAGCCAGTCTGGATCCAAACATTCATGGGTGCAACAAGGGCATTTCTGTCAGCATCTACGCAGGTAGCTGCTTGGTATCCACAAGGGTTCCTCTGCAAGCAAGATTGTAAGTGAACTTCAGACTTGATTTGAAACAGATTCACACACCTTGTAGATGTAATGTTGAACGACTGGGACATTTCCTTAGCTGCTGAAACTAGCTTGTAGAGGTCTGACGAACCTGCGGCCCATACCATGGCTCCAGCACCAGCATAAAAACCACAGGCAATCTTTTTCAAAGCACTGAAGTTGAACCCGGCGCGCCGTAAGGCTGGGTAAAACTACATAACCGCAATGGTCAAGCGCCACGTCGCCGCAGAAAAAGAAACCTTACCACAAGATCGCAGAGCGGAATGAAGATGATCAGTGCGAAAGGATCCAAGTTCGACAAGACATCGTTTGGCAAGCCGTGCGTGTCCATGGTGGCTGCCTGCGACGTCAAGTTGTTGTTCAACTGGTTGTACGTCAACCCTACGTGCTCTGATGAATGGATAAATAACGATAGGACAAGGCACGTGGCGTACAGTAGAGGGGAAACCAACAGAACACCCCACAGGCCTTGAGCCCACGCTTGACTTCGTCAACCCATTGATCATCGAAGTTCATCCAGGCAGGCTTTGGGCCTACGATATGACTAGGTTTCGCGCGCTCCCAGAACAAGGGCGAGGTCATGTTCTTGTAGGTTTTGACAGGGTTAGCGCTCCATTGGCCTTTCATCGCGTGTCTCCATAGTTTGAGGGCGGTCGCGAGAACGGAGCCTGTGGGAGGTGACCGAATGTAACGCTTCCGGCCTATCCATAACACAATAGGACAGAGCAGGAATACGACCGTCGGGAGAGTGTAAGCGAGCCAAAACCCGACGTACTAGATAGCTGGTGAGTCTGAATTCTCACGTAGAGTCTGACTCCCAAAGCAGTACCTTCTCAGAGTAAGTCATACCGATTTGACCGACCAAGGCTCCGATGTTGATGAAGAGGTAGAAGTACTAAACATTCTTGTTAACTCCTGTCTATGGATGCTTTGCGAGCTCACCATGTACACTCTCGAAACGGTCAGTGCAGGATCCACAATGACACGTTCACCACTCTTTTGCACCCGGATGAAGAGCTTGGTACGCTTGTACTGTTCAGCAACCAAAGGCGAGATATTAGCCTTGAACAGTCCAGTACCCAGACCCATAATAATCAGCGCGATAGCAAACGCGCCAACGGCCCCGGATTTCTCGATGACTCCGGGAACAGCTGACACAATCAGCAGAATGTGGCCAATCAAGGTGACGAAGACCGCGATACAAATCGTGTTGAAGCGTCCAAGGTAAGTATCTGCAATATAGGCACCAAGAAGGGGAGTGACGTAGCACCTTGGATGAAATGGGATTCATAGCACCATTGGGACAGAAAATCAGACGTACCAGAATTGATAAAAGGTAGTAAGACCCGTCGAGGCTTGTTGTCCCAGGCCAAGGGCACCCGATTGTCCGTGGGCGAACCCAGCACCGGTGTGGGAACCGTTCGGCAGAGGTTGTTGAATGAAGTTTGTCTGTGGCGTGAAAATCAGGTCCTTTCCCAAGACCTGTCAGGCTCGGAACTTACAAAGACAACGCTGCAACCGTAAAACTACGAGCACTTCACTTACGTAGCTCTGAATCCAGAATCATGCCACGTACCGAGAAGCGCTCGGCCAGTTCCACAATCGCAATCACTAGACAGTAGTGTGTAAGACCATAGGTAATCTGAAATAGAGAAATGTGCATACAATACGCATTCCATGGGATGGCATCAGAAACCCGCCTCAAGGTAGCGCGCTCTTCCTCCGTGGGGAACTCGAGCCCATCGTGGATACCGTCCTGTTCCAGCTCATGGTGTACTTCCGAGGAAACGTCGTCCGAGTGAACCTTCTCGTCGACCTTCTCGCTTATCCCGAGGTGCCTCTGAGTCTCGCTGATAGCAGCAATCTCGGCGTCGACCTGAATACCAGCCATGACAGCAGGGTAAGGAAGGATGGGACGTCGATCTGAACCACGGGAGCTCCATTTTGTATGCCAACGCCGACGACCATATGCTCATTCACACAGTGTATGGGGCAAATTTAGAATGTGCATACCCTTGGCTTCGCAATGTGTAATGTGAAGGTGCCACGGGAACGGACTCCAGATGATCCTCTATGGAAAATCAGCTGAGGAAAGTGTCATGATAGGCTACGCGGTTGGATACAAGATCCCGACGGAGTAAAGAGGATATTTCGTGTATCGATACTGTGATATAGCGTACGATCGATAGTGAATGTGGCACACCCAGAACAGGCCAGATGAACGTTCAGATAGGCGTGGGTGGCGTTGACCTGTCATATATGCCTCCGGAGAGAAACCAACCGTGCCGAGAGGTCGCAATCGTTTCGAAGCTGTCGTTAAATAACACCGAGGTTTCAAGACGTAGCTTTTCAGGTAGTGTAAGGTCGAACTGTTCAACTTCCAAGTGACAAAAAAGCGTGGGATCAATATCCAATCCCGTCCACGTGGCTTCAAACGATTTTCGTTCTTGCCATCAACATGGGTTTCGCCTACGTTATAGGTCTCCTCGTCCTTGATATTACTGAACCTGCGCACTGATCATGACGCAGAACACATGGAGGAGGACGACGAGACTACCCGCGTCATTCCTCCTTGGGCTACTCTAGAGTACGCGGTCTGTTTTGGTTGAATACAAGGCAATTCAAATTTACTGACTTTTTCCCATAGCATATGCGCATCCTCGCAGGCGAAAACTCTGAAGTGCACTTCACGCATCTGTCCCAGTCCTCGCGCGATGCTCTCAATGCATCTTTTACAGAGGAAGACTCATTAGCCAGTGCTTCCTGTTTTCAAGAGGGTGTCATGGACAGGATCAATGCTCTAGGGCTTTCCGTAAGCGACGTATGCCTGCTTGATCCTAAAGCCGACCAGGAGCTCGCGCCACCCGATGGCGATGGCAGGTTCAAGTGGTTTCTGTTCGGGGTATGGTTCTATTGGTTCCTTCAAGCAGTTACTGTTCGTGAACTGAAGCTCAGGGAATACTTGGAGACGACCCACCAAGAGATAGAACTGCTGAATTGCGGGTCTTGGGTTTTCCGGGGCGTAGACTGGGTCCGATACAGATGACCACAGACACTGCACTTGGTGTGACCAAAATAGTCGTTGAAGACAAAGGTTCGTTTGGCTAGCCCTTCTCGACGATTGTTAATGTCCGAGTTAGTTCCTTTGGACAAAATTCCATATGTGGATTATCCTACGATAACGTTCAATAAACAAGAAAGCGTGGAAATGCCTTTCCGTGCGTATCCATGTCTAAATCCCAGGTGCCGCCTGGGACTAACTCTGATCGCAATAGGATACATCGCTACAGGATCGGAGCCCCGATTACCTCCTGGAATGCGTGAACTTCTTCACGAGGACCTCAATAAGAGTTTCGATTTCTGAATTGCGCGAAGTGATTATGTGTTAGTATGCATACCATACCATCGTCAAAATTCATCTGACGTGTCGTGGCAGATCCAACGTCATGTCGTACCACCTTATGCATCTTACACTCAGCGGATTATGGGGATGCTCGCCTTTGGTTCACTGCGTGATTCCATCTGGATCTCAGCAGCACTATTGGTCTCCGCAGTATACGTGCTGCCATCTCTTAACGCGGATTTTTTCATTTTTACAATGGGATTCGAACTCGGAATGTCGTAAACGTGCCTTCATTCCATGTGTAAACTGCTCTGATAGACCGTGGCTAGGCGCCTCTTTGTCATGTCGTTGTTACATTCTCCGGAGTATACATTCCTTCGAGTTCAATGAATCAACTTGACAGTCCGGCTCGGGTCGGAAGGGGTTATGCCCTGAGCGTGAACCTGAGCGCCCACAATCGATCGGCAGCATCCGGCACGCCATCCACCGAATAATTCTTTCAACTCTTAGGATATGCAAGAAGACAGTCCAATGGCACGAGATCATGATATGAACGCGTCCCCATCAGCTTCGCAGCTTCCATCCCTTGTTCCAATCCAGCACATGTTCGCCCAACAATTACAAATGCCACTTCATGTCTGCGTGACACAGCCCAAACCTCCGGTGAGAGCGTGGGCGCTTAAATACCTCGAGGCCGGGGTTCTGCAGGGTGGAAGCTTTCATCCTTTCCCCCACATACGCATACGTGCTCTTTGTTGAGCATGGCAAAGTCCACCCCCAGCATCAAGGCCGCGTTCGGTATCTCGTTCTTGAGCTTGGCGATCTCCAGTACACATGCATCGGTGCTTCTTCCTCGCGGACCTCAGACTAACGCGACATGTCTGAACAACTATAGCTGGATGGAGAATGAGTCGGGGTTAAGTTCGTGTCTGGTAGCAGCCTATGTAATGACGGCCTGCGGGACTACCAGTGCGTATTCGTGATACTCTTTCGTTATATTCATGGGACCTGATCGGCGTTTACCATTGCAGATTTCGCTGTGCTTGCATTACAGGATGGTAACCATTATGATCAGCCTGGCGTCAAAGGCGATGAAGTTAATTCTTGTTCGTGGTAAGTACACTTTATGCCAATGCCAAAAGCAGAACCAGACCCAACGACCGCCGTAGTTCTTGGGCGGGATATAACATGTTGATGGCATGTACTGCTTGCCAAGGCTTTGACGACTCGATTTTTGGGTACGTTGACCTCAACGACTGAATACATACACCTTGCTCAGTCTTGACTTCAGATGGGCCCCATGGAAGCAAAACTGTGACGAGAAATATCTGTCCAATACGACGTTAGTTGCTTTCGAAACACCTTTTGCCCTGCAAGCTAAAGCTGTGCTCAGATACTTTCCCTTTGCCGAAGATTTTGTGATTGGTACGACGCTACCTTACTGGGCCGGACAGAATCGTGAGTTTGACTTATCCCTTGAAACCACGGCCTAACGCCGAACTGTATTCAGCGCTTAGTTGGGGTGGGGGCCGATTCGATGCCGTGGCTGCAAGATCGCTGTACGAAGAGGGTTCGTAATTCTGTATCCTTTAATAGTGCGTGAAACTTACTGCCAGCAGGTCATAAGGATTTGAATGGTACTGATACCACAGGCTCAGGCCAAGACTCGAACAACCATGATAGCTCGTCTTCGCCTGTTGGGCCCATTGTCGGTGGTGTTGTCGGTGGTCTAGCAGTCATAGGTGGCACTATCTTCGTTGCATGGTGGCTCTTGCGACGCCACAGACGCGTGGCTTCGCAGACATCAACTCCGATGCTCCCCAAGCATAACCGTTCTGTGTCGGATCTCACTGCACCCTCCGGTTATTACCCCAATGGCAACATGAGTATGGTACCCACTTCTGTTGGTGATACACCGAGCCTGATGGGCAGCGGGCAGTCGTACTTCGGTTCTGTACACGGCACATCAGTGTTCATGTCACCACCTTCTTCTCCGGTGCCCAGACTTCCGCCACCCATGACTCCTGTTCCTATGAGGGCAGTGTCTGTTGCTCCCCAGGATGTCATTGTTCCTTTCACCGCTACACACTCTCCGCAACATTCGCTTAGCACCAATGACCGAAAAGACGGGAGCATATCGTTAACTTACGACTCACCTGGTGCACTTTCTGTCCATGGACAGGATGACTCCTTCTCCACGGCGGGCGAAAGCACGCCTAGTAGGCGCAACCCACCCGCATACACTCCCAGCGCATACCCTGCCATCCAGCAGAGACTGGATGACTCCGTCTCGTCTGGATCTGTGTCAACGGGTCATCGTGCTGGGAAGGAGAGCCAGGATACCACACTCTCGTACGCAACGGCATCGCCCATGAGTATCAGAAACCCGACCTCTCTTGAGCCTGGAGTGGGCGAGTTTGGAACGAGGGCCGTCCGCTCACCGCACCATGGCGAGGACGAAGACGACGCGGAGGGCGTAGATCGGCCAGCATCGCCTCCGTACACACCAGGACGGCAGCGCGATAACGTTGAATGCGTCGAATATTGCTTGATGTTCCTTTGTATTCCTTTGATGTTTCTTTCTCTATTTATGAAGTGTAGTTCTACTATCCTTATCTCCAATTTACGAATTACTTGTGGGTTTAATGCAGATGAACATTACAGTATTGTAACAACGTCATTTCTTGAGGACAAGTTGAGATTGTGATTGACTTGGTCCAGCTCAGTACCACCAGATTCGATCTTTCAATGTTCACTTTGAACTGTGGGAAAGACGATGATGCCGGGCATACCGAAGAAATATTACGCCACAGGTGTTACAAGTCAATTTCTATTCGTGGTATTATGGCTTACTCCTCCAGCAACACAACTTGAACATCCTTGTCTTTCGGGTGCATGAGAAGTTCTGCATCGAATGCAACCTGGAAGAACGGATTGGACCTAAAAACTTAACCCAAATCCATTAAGGTCTCACCTTCTTCTGGCGCTTGGCAGCGCGCAAGGTACCGTTCAATGCCTCAACTAAAATCGGGTATGATTGAACGCACTGAACGTAAGAAGTGACGCAAAGTGGACCTACGTGTATTCGCCGTTTTCTCGAAGAGAACGCCATAACTGACAGAGTAAAGTCCATCGCCATTCTTCGATCCATATTCTTTGATAGCATCTGTATGCGCGTCAAACCCGTTTAGTACCCCTCTTGACGATTAAGCTCAGAGATTGGGCGATGGTCGACAGACAGCGGACACGAATCGTTTACCTTTCAGGATCTGAATCTCGCCGTCGACGTTCACCACTACAGTGTGAAATGATTGGATGTGAGTTTCAATACCAATGCGCGATCTGTCAACGTACTTGTTTACAGGTTGTTGAGAGAAGGGAGACAAGGAGTTGTTGGGTCTTATTAGGTTTCGATAGCCTGATCACCTGAAGAGCCAGGAATGCATTTACAGTGGAAGCTTCTCTGCTTGACATCAACGACACACTGCATACGATCTGAACAGGTCCAATTTCCAGAGTGAATCGACGTGTTCAAGCTGAATGCCTGTTAAAAGTCCTATTGACAAGCTGCCTTATTTGGCATGTGATTTTCGAACTTAGCATTCATCAGCGTACTGGTAGCTCTGCTCAGAGTCCCGGACACAGTAATAGCAACCGGATGTTACGGAAAGAAAAAGAAACTGCTTTAAAACGCTACATCACAGTACATGACCGATAAATTATTGGGGGCGAAATAGAGGCATCTTTCAGAAAGTGAGAGTCTGACCCGCAGATGCGGTGACAGAGCTGCGAACGCTTGCAGTGTCGATGAGGTCGTAGTCATAAGGGGGGCTAGTGAAGGTGCCCTCAAGTGCAGTGCTCTCAGCTCCTCCGAAGTCTGCGTGGGGCTGTCTTAGCGAGCTGGAAATGAACGAGAGAGATGCACTCACCATTGCCGATTGCAACTGCGTATCCGGAGTCGGTGGAGTACAATGGCTTATCAGTTCCTAACGCCCAGCAACTCAGCTTAGATATACAGACAAACATAAGAAAACGCGTACCAGTCCATACGTTGTTCTCAACCAAAAGCTGGGCTTCATCACGGGTGTTGATGCCGTCGTTGTTGTCGTCGAAAACATTGTTGAAGATATGGCCGGTACCGAAGCGGAAAGAGGGTGTGCGGGAGTTCAGGTCGTACCACCAGTTGTTTGCGTACGTGACGGTGATGGCGACATCCTCGGCGCCATTGCTATCAGAGTGCCCAACGAGAGAGGCCTTCCAATGAGTGTAGAGCTTGCTGTTGGTAACAGTGACACCAGTGCAGCCATGCGTGATGTCTAGCAGGCCATCGTAACTGAAAAGTCAACTGAATGAGCTCAACATCGCGACTCTTCGAAGGAGGAAACTTACTAGTCCTTGTCGTGGTCCCGGTCGCTGGAGAGGTCGACGTGGTCAACCCACACCTTAGATGCAGCCTGGATACCGATGTGGTCACCAGCCTCAGCCAAGACCTTGGAAATCTTTAGATTGCGTAGGATGACGTTGGATTCATTCAAAACGCGCAGACCAACGCCGACGAGGGCTAGGGGTTCGAGCATAAGCGACGTACGCGTGCTAGAACGACGAGAACATACAGGAGCCAGCAGCGCCTAGGACGGACGTGTTCGAGCCGACCTTGACGACGGCGTTTCCAGTAATGGCACCTGTGAGCTAGTTTAAGAATCTAAGGAGATGCATTCGCGTATATTGTTCACCTGAGACGATGACAATCTTCGCGTCGCTGCCCTCGACGGCGGCAGTGAGTTGATCGAGAGTGGTGACAGTGGTGGTGGTTCCTCCAGCGCCTCCAGTAGTTCTGAAAATTTTAATGTGTTAAGCGTTAGGCCCCGGGGCATGCCGAATGGTCGCACCCTCCATTCAAGGTCGCGTAGCCAACTGAGGCAACATCAGAGACGCTAGCGCGCTTCAGCAAGGTCGTCGGCGCAGACTATGTATCGCGTTAAATACGATACGCGATGTGTAAAAAGCGGTAACATACCAAGACAGAGACAAGCTGGAGCGCAGCGAACGCGGAGACAGTTGCGAACCACTTCATTTTGACTATTGTGTATCAGGAGACAATGAATGAGATAACCTGGCAGATGCTGGGTGCTGTTACTTGCTCTGACGAGCAGGCTTTTATACGTCTGTACTCGAATTCTTCGCGTATACGTCGGATTGAGTGGACTGTACGCGCTTGGTTACAAGCAGGAAGCGGTCCGCGCGGATCCGCTGGGGAAGGAGAGAGAGGCATCAGCAGGTCTAAAGAAACGAAGAGAGTGCGAGTCCACGCGAGGGGTGGTTTCTTCTGTGAACGTGGTTAACCGGATTCTATCGCATGTTGTTTGCATCATACAGGACCAACCCTTCTTCATCCAGATGTCTGCAAATGCGACTTCCGCGGCTACAAGACGAGGATGCTTCGAAGTCAACAGATACCCCATCTTGACCAAATATACCTCAAAAATTACTTCAAAGGCGCTAGGACTTGTCAAGATATCAAGCATCCAAGCGTAACGGCGACCGCGTCATCAGTGCGGGTACGAAAATAGTTCTCAAGGATGAAGGATTGTGTCAAGAAGGAACCGTCCACGTGGAGGCCAGATACCCCGCCATTATCCCGCCTCGGATTAACAAGTGGAGCCTTGGACGCAAGGTAAATATGCGCAGTCAATAGAATCTGGGACTGGAAGAGGTACGAACCGCCACAGTCAATAGTGCGAAGGAGTGTCGAGTAAAGCCTCCAGGCGCGTGAGCGCGGCCTGCGCTTATGCGTCTCCATTTCCACGTGTACATGAGACGATATGCACACTGCCAGAGTGTAGACGATTCTGAAGGCATTGCAGTACAATTACCCAAATTGTGGCTCGTATGTGAAAGGAAGGATTCGCGAAACGATGGCGTTGCAATGTCGATTACAGTTAGATCTAGTTAGACCATATGAGCAACAACTAACAATTCTGAGGGCACCTTATGATGTAGGTCATATCGTATCACAAGCCCACCAAAGGTTAGCCGTCACCTCCGACTTACCCATACCCTCTCTCAACAGAGCGCCTCCTTCATGACCGATATCCGGCCCCAAAATTATGGAAATGGCAGCCATGAACACCGACAACTAGACAACCTTTGAATATTAGAACGCCGTCGGTGTTGAATCTTCACACATCGCTGAATGCCAATGGAAAATCATGTTTGAAGTCTACGGAGGTCATCCAAGATAAGGATAGATATTCACAAGTTATGCTCGGCAGAAGAGCAAGAGAACTGTAGCAAACGTATGTACACTTGATGAGTCGTGCGACTCATAGACCCAATCGTGGACGTGAATCGTCTGTCGCATCTTGTGAGCACCAGAACAAATGATATGCAAGCCAGACTCACAAACCGCGCATAATGAGGTTTATGCAAACGATCAAATTGGCCTCAGCATAGGGTTGGGCTTGGGTCTATCATGCCCAGTCAATTAAAAGGTCCGAAGTCTGAAGGCAACGTACCGTTTCGCAGTCACCCGTTTCGACGGCTCCTTGGGATAAACCGCCATTGTGATTCGCATCGTAGCCAGCCTCCCAAGCCCTCCAACCATCAAGCCGACGATGCACGCGACCCCCACAAGCACATAAATGGGGTACACCAAATCCAGAAAGTAGACAATGACCCTGTATGGGGTAAACACGAGGAAATCAAGCGAGACCTGGGCGAGCACGACGAAGGGCGCGAGGATGTAGTATAGCGGCGTCAATAGGATGACCGGGTACGTGACCTTCGTGAAAAGCCATTTCAGAGAATGAATGAGGAATGCGAATGCCGATGTGAGCAAACTGAGAGACTGGGAAGCGAGAGGGAGCAGGGCCTCCAAGGGCGGTACTCCCGACGGACTGGCGGACTGCACCGGCGTTCTCGACGCGACAGAGTCCATTCTTTAACGTTGTCGACGGTACTTTGAGTTCGTCGCCGCCGTCGTGTGCAGCATGTGGTGGTTTCAGACAAGGCTCAGTATGACGTCACGCTCTCAGAGGTTCATAGAAGATGGACCGAATGTTGACTCTATTTTACAAATGCAAGTACAGTTCACAGCAGTAAGTATAGCTAGCATCAACCGATATTCATCGCAGTATCTGTCAGGTCTGATATCGGCGTCGTGTCGACCTGTGACTTGGGACGCATTGAGAATATAACGTCTTTCAGGACTTGGGCAATCAATCCGTGCTGAGCCTCCACAGCAATCTTCGTGCTAAGTGTGGCGTCAATAAGTGGTGCCCTTCAGCGTAAACCGAAAAAGACTCACCTATCCTTTACACTTTTGGCCAGTTGATTATCTTCCTTCTTCTTATCTTCCTTCTCCTTCTGCTAGAAGGACATTAGATCCAGAAATCCACGCCAGTATAAATAATGTACCTTCCCATTGTCCTTGTCTGCCAACGTCGGAATGTTGGCGCGGGTACTTGTCACGGCTGACTGAGCCTTAGACAACTTCTGATGCAGATCTGAAAGCTGCGAGACAGCATATGCTCTGTTCTACGAGAAGCGTCACTACATAGAAAGGTTACAGCTGTAAGACCACTCACAGATATCAATGGACTCTGACTCAAGGTATTGACCCAGTACTTGTTCCACAGCAGTCCCAAGAGCTCGTTATCTAGCGCCGACTTGAAGATCTCTACTTCAAGTTGGTAGTATTGATTTGCGTGGACACCAAAATCTTCTATCTTGCTCAACGGGATCGACTGGTACTCGGATGCGGCTACATTGGGGGGTTTGTAGTTTTCGGGATACGTGCGGAAAGCGCCAATGTCGACTTTGCCAGCAGAGATGGTACGGTTGGGGTCAATCTAAAACATCTTAGATGTATCTGAGATGCCTCGTAGCGGAATCATACCACAACGGCAACAAATGGGTCTTGGAACTTCTGGTTGTTGTTCTGCGTATTGACGTCGATCCCAGAGAGCCAGCATCCATATCCTGGATGGGAGTGATACCATCCGATGGCGTTTTCTAGCCGTTCGGCCTGTAAAATACATCAGTCTTGGAGGCGTTACCACGACTGTGGCGCCTCACCTTCTCGCTGCCTTGAATGTACTCAACCATGTACTCGTTGGCTTCATTGGCGGCATTAACACGCGTCTCAGTTCCCTGCACAGGCAAGGCAAACGAGTCCATAATGACTATCGAGTTACCGACCACCTTGCCTTGCATTAGCCCCATAATCTCGTGTGGCACTCCCGATCGTGCATGAATAACCTGCGAGCGGCTTCAACCGTCAGTCCAAAGCGGGCGATGGACTTGCATACCATCTTGATCAAGGCAACGGCAGATATCTTGCATGACTTGAAGAAATGGGGGCTACAAAGCGGAAACAATGAGGAAACCAGCATCAAGATGGAGGAGTATGCGAACTCTTTATCCCAGAGCGCCTCTCTATTGATGCGCCTGTTTTCGTCGGCGTCAAACTTGTATATCGCATCCTGCGGCGATATTTCAGAAATGTTGTTCGTTAATGAGAACGACTTGAGCGCCGTCCCCGACGACGATGACATGGTCGAACGAAAGGGTGCGTGTGGCTGTGCGTTTGTTTGGCTAGAGCCTGCATCTGACGCGGCGCGACTAGTACTACGCGTCAGACCAAACGGTTGTTCGTATGGTCCCCTTGCGGCTGCTGCTCATTTCCATACTTCGAGGAATAATTCAACCCGAGGATACATGGCTGCATTGCTCCTTGCATAAGAGCTCCATCATTTCCCGTTATTCAATTGCATTGCATTGGAGCACTAGACCGACTGAGCCCCCACATACACCCTGGCTGAGTCTTGACTAAAGTGCCACCGCCCGGGTTTCATCATGGAGCTTTTACTAAACCTAGAGCGGATTCTGCCATGATTGTGCATGACTTTCGAAACCATATTTATAGCAGCGTCCGCCGCACTTTGTCAGACTTGAAAAGGCAAGTTCGTGCCTGTGGCAGTAAACGCAAACTATCTTATCGATATCGACGGCGTCATAGGGCCCTCCGTGGGCCTTCGATGTGGATCAGGACACGCCTAGTAGATCCTGATAAACAAACTATCGTACCCGATACACCGTCCCAACGAGCGAAATCTTCGCATACGTAGGCGGCGCCTTATCGCCTAGCCCGACATCGGTCTCTGGAGAATCAGGCAAGTCGAGTTTGCTCTCGGACGCCCTACAGAGTTTCATTTTCAGCACGCAACGTTATTAACCGGAAAGCGGTTAAATGCACAATGAGACGAGATCCGCTCATGCCATAGGTGACCGAATCTTCCGAGAACTATATTAGAAAAGGGATCACAAGACGTCGTGTCCTGAGAATAGCTTACCGATGGATGAGGAGATGGCCGTTAGATTACCGACTTAGTTCGAAGGTCTGCAGGTGGCTGAAAGCCTGGAATAGACCTGATTTGAAACGCCGTCGTACAATGTTAAGATTCTACCATATGCAACCGATTCTAGCGGAACGCGGTTGCAGGGAGCACATCTTGAATTCTACGCCATCTGTGGTTTTCCCAAAGAGCGTTAGAAGCTACCGACAGACCATCGACGTCGGCACCAGCGTCCCAACCACTTCTCCCAAACCCGCGATCAATCTGGTTTTGCAAACGAGTCGCAAACGGGTCATCGAGGCTGTTTAGATGGACAACGTCTTTTCTGTACAGTCTCGCTATCTCGTCGAGAGAAGCGGCCTGGCCTTCAAGATGAAGTACCTGTCCACGAAGCTGATCCGCAGGATAAGTCATGAGGATGTGTCCAAGGAATCCTATAGGCACGCGAAATGAGCGAGGGCCGCTGAGTGTCAAGATCTCAGTACCTGCAACATCTATCATCGACGTGAATGATGCCTTGACGTCGCCGGACCCCACGAGGGCCATCTTCCCGGGCGCGTACGGTGAGGAGACAAGCCAAGGAATCTGTTCAATGAATATCCCTGACTGTAAAATTGTCAGACGGGTAGAAAAAGGGAAGATACGACTACTTACCACTATTCGAAGTGTAGGGATCCCTATCGAGTTCAAGTATTCTGAAGAAAGCAGATGAGCATTCGCAGACATCCGGACTTTGTGATCCTCACGCGGATATGTATCTGCGCCAGCACGTAGCGGCCTCGATAGAGGGAGGAAGGTCTCGCTCGGTACGAAAATAGTGACTCCAGCAGCCTTCGCAGCTCGTGCGATTATGGCTTGCGTGTGGGTGGCTTCGTTATCCAGGCAGCATACGACGATACTGACAAAGTAATTCTTGAAACCCTTCGTCATGCCCTCAAGATCAGAATATTCGACGCGAACAACGCTGCATCCTCTTGGGACCTCCTGCGGGGATCCATGGCTTTGAAGCGCCACGACATACGCTCTCCTGACTAGAAGCTGCTACAGATTGCGAGATAAGTCCCTGAGAAATCGGTAGAGAGTATTCGCCTACCTCGACGACACGTCGTCCAAGATCATTCATCCCAATAACGGCAACAGAAGTCAGCGCAGACATGAGGACCAGGTGTGAACATCACTGTATACTCTTGCGGTAGAATATAAGTTGGACATCAATAAGCAGACGCCGAGGCCGGGGTTAGGAGCAGCACCGAAATGACCGCAGGGCGGTAAGTAACATTTAATGGTAACGATAACAGGTTCCACTGCACGCGTGTTCGAGGATTTGTTAAACGGAATGGGACAAGGAGATCAGGTGAGAAGGACAGTTTCCGATGGAATAGGATTGTTTCCACTAAACAAAGGTGAAGCAAGGCGATCTGATAGGGGAAATGACAGTGGAGACTTGGACTAAGCCGTAAAAGATTGGCGGGATGAGGCAAAGGTTGAAGTTGGCCGTAATTCACCGGATCTTCGGTTATAGTGTCGGCAAACCATTAAGAGAGCGCAAGTGACCGGCGGCTGGGCATCAAAACAGCTGTTCAAACAATTGAATGACATTGTACACCTCTTCGACGCGGGGGCGTTCTGGATATTTGGTGGATTCCTACACGAGCCTACACGGCGTATTTCGAGTTGGAGCTCTTTGAGCAGTTACATAAAGACCGACCACGCCTTGACCACGCCAGCCGCGATACACCTTACGAATTTAACTTTGAGAATCCTTTTACCGTGCTAGGTGGTTGCTGTGAGCCAGGATATCGATAAGAGACAGTTGCTAGGAACTCGCTGCGCGATGGACAAGTCGGGGTGAGAGAAGTTCGGCCGTCGCCGACAACTTCATTTAACTCTCCCGGACCGGTTGTGCCGGCACTAACTCTTGCCCAAAACCGTCATAATGGACGCGGTCGAGAGGGCGAATGCGGAGCGCCAGAAGCGCTGGTACGTTTCCGTCCCCCAATATCTTCCCGTTTATTGTTAAGCTCTGCTATAGGGTAAAGGACCAGAAGGTCGGAGAGGGTACTTATGCAGTTGTATATCGAGGTCGGTCATTCCGCCAACCTAAATCTTGCTGTTCAACAGTTTCTAGGACGAGAGGCTTCGACCGGTCGGAAAATAGCTATCAAAAAGATCAAAGTCGGCCAGTTCAAGGATGGACTTGACATGTCTGCTATCAGAGAAGTCAAATACCTTCGTGAACTCAAGCACCAGAATGTTATAGAGGTGCGAGTTTTGTTGTCATAGTCCTTTCATAAAGTGAGCCGCGATCTTGCTTCTAGTTACTCGACGTCTTCTCCTCCAAGAAGAATCTCAATCTCGTACTCGAGTTTCTTGATTCCGACTTGGAAATGATCATAAAGGACCGATCTTTGGTCTTTCTGCCCGCGGATATCAAGAGCTGGATGGCGATGACCTTCCGTGGACTCGAGTTCTGTCACAGAAACTTTGTCCTGCATCGTGTTGGTGCACTCTTCTCGGGCACCGTGTTCAATGGACTCAAAATTATGTCATTAGGACCTCAAGCCTAACAACCTGCTTATTGCGTCGGATGGTCAACTAAAGATTGCCGATTTTGGTCTGGCGAGAGACTTTGCTGACCCCGGATATAAAATGACTTGTCAGGTTATCACTCGGTGTGTTCACATGTTACCGACTGTTACTTAGTTCTTGAACGATACGCCAGATGGTATCGGCCCCCAGAATTGCTCTTCGGATGTCGCTACTACAGCACTGCCGTCGATATATGGTCAGTAGGATGCATATTCGCCGAGCTCATGCTTCGGACGCCTTATCTGGCGGGCGAGACTGATATGGATCAATTGAAAACCATTTTTCGTGCACTCGGAACACCCACCGAGCCAGATTGGCCGGTACTATTTCAGGTTATATCACTTATCCTCTCTCAATACTCACGTATCGATAGGGACACACCAAACTGCCCGACTACATCCCCGTTGGCAATTTCCCCAAGACGCCGCTCCGGGACTTGTTTACAGCTGCGAGCCCAGATGCTCTAAATATACTGAGCAAATGCCTCATATACGAGCCGCGAAGACGGATTACTGCTATCGACGTAAGCCATTGACGGTGTCCTTTGAATGCTTACTGAACGCGAGTGCCGTAGGCTCTCCACCACCCTTACTTCTCCGCTTTGCCATACCCCACGCATCCTCTCAAGCTACCAAAATGTGCTTCTCAGTTGGCAGCGGCTCGGCCGTTGGAAGAGGTCGATGGTAACGTCGACATGAACTCGGCTGGTCCAGGAGTGAAGGCTAAGCGACCAAAACGCAAGCTATCCTCACCTTACGAGGATGGTAAAAGCCGGAGTATTGCCCGGCGGCTTGACTTTACAGATCATATTGCCAAGAGTAGCTGAGGCCAAGTGATGCAAGTACGATACTTTATACATAATGTGGCGGCGTTTCCGGTGTAACGACCTACAAGAAATGACTCCGCGCTTAGCAATGCATAATTGATTCTCTACTACGGTATGTCGGGTAGAAGTATTTCATGGTAAGTGACATTTGCCATTGGCCTTCCTGCCACGCGTGCACCGGAGATCAAGAGCACTTACAAGACTGCTCGATCTTGTGACCATTGTCGTTTTTGAACCCATCATGTAACTCTACTAGCAAAGGATGAAACAAATGAGTAACCAATCTCCCTCAGGCAGGTTTAATTGCAGGAAAGGTGTAGTGAATGTCCGCGCTGGATGCAGCAAACGTGGTGCCAAGAGCACCAATGAATTCGGAGGACTCTGATAAAGCGAGGTGAGAATAGGGCGTGGTGAGAATAGAAAGACCAACGCGGCTTGAAGTCGTCGACTTTGAGGTCGGCGATGGTCGTATGCAAGGGAGAGGAAGGTGGTAGAGTAGGTACCAGCTCAAGCTGAGATCATTTCCCGATCAGGGAATCGTGCGCCTTGCTCATAACCACCACCGGCACTCGATTCTTTTCATCCCACCCTCGCTGGATCCGTGTTCAAACGTTCAGGTCCCAGTTCAGCCTCTCACCCAAGTTCTCGGGTGTCCTTGCGATCCTCTTCACGTCTCGAGTGGCGTATTTCTCGGGAAACCGTCTCGTATTGGTTCCACTCCCTCAAGCCGGTACCTCCACCCGAAACCACGCGGACCGCACTGCCTCTCCCTCCCATCTGGCACCCTCACTTACCTTACCTCAACCACCATGGCTGTTTCTCTTCTTCCTGGGTTCGAATGGGATGCCGGGGACGAGAAAGCTTTCTACGATGAACTTTGGCCACTCAACAGTGATGGTGGTCCCATAGAGGGTGGTCTCATAGAGGCCTCCGTGCGGTGCGAGCCTCCCGCCCTACTCCAGCTCATTGAAAGCCTGACACCGGACGATACATGGCTCGCGACAGAGGATGACGCGATGGATGTGGATGGCAGCGAAGGGAAAGGTGGCGGCGATACCCAAGCCCAAAGCGGTGCCAAGGACAAGGCGATTCGCTTTATTGACCTAACGGAGTCCCGTTCAGCCCTCGCCATCAACTATCTGGACATCGAAAGAGACCTTCATAGGGACCGCGGAACATTCATAGTGAGGGACGAATATCGTCTGTTTATGGAGCACGCACTATCCTGCCTCCGCGCTGAACGCCGTCCGGGCAACGAATTTTTTGTTCGCTTTTTCCTCACCGGCCAGCCCGGCATTGGTAAGTTGTAGGCTCTCTCTGCTCTGGGTTTGATGCTCATGCATTGTGTCGGACAGGAAAAAGCTTTGGGGCATTGTACATTCTCATGTACCTCCTTGCCTCTGCGCAATCCGTTTTCTTTATTACCTCCCCCAACTGCGCATACTTCTTCTCATCTCACGGTGTTCAACGTACACGGCACGAACTCGAGAAGAATCCCGAAATAAAAACAGCTCTCAAGACAAGCTGGGTACTGATCGACTTAGCTGGTGGAGACACGAACTGGATCCCACCCCTCGTAGTCCGCAGTGCCCATTGCATTGTTTGGACCTCCTCGCCGCAGGAGCTTGCCATGAAACGCTTCATAAAACACTTCGGCGCAGAACCATGGTTCATGAAAGCATGGACAAATAAGGAGATTGCTGCTGCAACGTTTGTTCCATCCATCTTTGAGGATCCATCTATGCTGACAACAATAGAAAACGATTCGAGATTCCTCACAAGGTCATCAAAGACAGGCTTGATAGAGGAGGGCCAGTGGCAAGATGTCTTTTTGATGCCCAGCCTCTCCCGACACAGCAGTCCCTCGAAAATGACATCCGGGCTGTTCTTAGTTGCAACACCTTTGGTTTCACGCTGGATGGTAGCAGCGACGGCAAGCAGCCCGTTCATCGGGTGTTCCTTATCCAGCCTGCAGTCGTGATCGACAAAGCATCAGGTCGAGTTTCCTTCCAAAGGACAGACTATCAAGTGCAGTATCTTTCTATCGCCATCGCCCAGCGGATGTTCGAGCTCGCAGGGAACCGCCTCAAGAGGCTACAAGGCCAGCTGGCTGCGGCCCTTGACATTAGCTCCAGCCGCGACGTAGCCGGGAGGCTAGTTGAACGAATGATGCACTGGTCACTCGCCAGTCATACTGTGCGGGTCCCACACGTTTTCGGTGCTGATTATATCGCCGGCACAGTGCGTCTTTTCGGCAAAGCCGCCAACTTTTCTTCCGAGTCTGAGCAGGTCGACAATCGCCCATTGTACCTCCAGCCTCAATCGGGCAGTTTCGCGGCCGTGGATGCCATTCTCGTAACTGAGAAGAAACTCGGCCTTCTCCAAACTACTCTTGGTGAATCATATCCTCGTAACTTTGGGACGATGTTGAGAATCATGGCCCGACTGCCAAAGGGAGTGAACGTCAACGTGAATGGGTTTGAGCAGGTGGTGTATTGTCTCATCGGGACCCAGAGGGAGCGTGTAAAGAAGGTCATGGCCCAGGCTGAGAGAACACTTAAGGACCTACAGCAGTTGGACTCGCATGACCTGAGCAAGGTGCTGGGTATCACGCATACTGATGTTGCTCATCAGCAGCTTTCAACCTTCGTCGTTGTTGGGTACACATTCCACTACCAGCACGGATTCACCAACATTTGATGCTCTTATGTACTAGTGTTTCTTCTGTTTAATTCTATATTGTCTCTTGTTCTGCATCGCGCATTTGACATCTTAAGAGAGATTTCTTTTTCATGGCTTCTTGTCGGGAGACAGCGGAAAGCCGTCATGCTTGCTCTAACGGGTCTTTGCCATGCGAACATCGAGCGTGGCTTTCTACAAATTAACCTGGATGCATATGTACTTTGATTTGGTGTGGGCATACCGATTGCCATGCTGCGTGCTGGCCGTACACATCGCTGGAGAGTGGGACAGCGTGATCTACTGATGCGACGCGCTTGTATAAATACGGCGCCGGCGCCACAACTTGACCTGTCTCAGTGATGCCGCGTGTAATTGAGGATCGTGACCTTGCCCTCATTCTCGACGCGTACCAGGAGTATACAGCCATGCTCGAGCGGATTAAAAACAATACGGAAGCAAATTCGACAGAGATCCTTCATGGAAACTCCGCCACAGTTCTGAGTTCTGAGAAAATGTAAACTACTTTACGGTACATCACAATATGACTGTAGTTGAATCATCAACTAATACCAAATGTAAAAAATGCAAAATCATCCAGTCCGTTTATCACCGAGGAGCCTCGCATACTGAACATTTCGTGGCGGCCGCGGCGCTCGAGCAACCACACATACCGCACGTCCACTTGTCAGCACTCTTCTGAGGAGCAGCCAACCCCGCTCCGGCCCAGTTGAATGCTTTCGGAGCTTCAGCCGCAGGCATCTCTTGGGGCTCTTCGCAGACAGGGCACTTGGCTTGCTTCGGCGGCTCGTGGCTCAAATGGCACGACGAGCAGACCCATTTCCCTGTCGGCGGTTTGATTCCAGCAGCAGCCCAATTGAAGGACTTGGGTGGAGCAGGCGAACTCTCAACGACTTTAGTCGACGAGGAGCCAACCTTGAAGTCAAACCCATTAGGCAATGTCGAAACGTCAGCTGCGAGCGCGAACTGGCGCGCTTGCATATCCTCCACGCTGAGCGGCGCTGGCGACACCTTGCAACGCGAGAAGTCATAATATGGGACGTCCTTTTCGGGTGCGGATAGAGCGGCTGCTTTGGGATCAGTCTCTGACGAAGTGACAGGTAGAGGCGGGGATGGAGCTTTAGGAAGGGAGAAAGGGTTTGTCGCAGGTGCTGCAGGAGGTTGGCTCTGCTCACTGGTTGGTTGGGATGAGGATGAGGGTAAGGGTGTTGTAGCTGGAGAGCTATCAGGTTGATAACTGAAACGGAGTTTCGACGGCTCCTTGGGTATCGCGAAGTGAGGGCGGGACGTTGACAACGACAGGCCGAAGGGGGAAGGCACAGGTGCCGGAGGTTGCACAGCCGTCTTGACAGTCGACTCAGTTCTCGGAGGCTCCATATCGACGTCTTTGCGAGGCGCGTTAACGCGCTCGGGAGGTTCGCCTCGTACCCCCAGCGTAGGCTTGACCTTCTTGCTGGCATGTTCCACCTCCTCAATATCAGAGTTACCGTTTGTGAGTGGAAGCGAGGAAGGAGGCCGCGAACGTTTGCTCCCCTGAAACAATAGTGAGTTGCAACGAAAGTAGAATCAGAGTACGACTTACCTTTGGAACGGTGGCCTCGATGATAGCCTGAGCAGTAAACACTGATTCCTTCTCTTTCTTCTCCTCGACAACAGGCTTCTTGGCTCTGCCGCTGGCTCGTGGTCGTTTGGGTCGACCAATGACAGGACGAGCAGGGCTTGCCGCCTGATATGGATTGCTAATCTCCAACTTGTTGGAAGGCGTGGCCTCTTTAATAAGCTCAGCCATGAGGTTGGCCGCTTTCGTCTGTTTCTGGGGTGTGGCATCGGGTGACGATGAACCCGTAGAGCCTGGCGAGGACTGACCCCAAGTCTGGCGGAGGGGAGATGGAACTGCTGGAGTAGTAAATCTACCTGACATTCGTGAGGTGGATATGGTTAGCCCATTGCTCTTGGTCGACGAGCTGCCATTCAGGGTTGGCGGGCTGCGAGATGGGCTCATGTTGCCGTTCAGCATCGAGGCGTTTGCAAGGCGTGTAGGAGAAGGGTCGGGACCAGGAGAGCGAGAGGAAGTGGGAGCACGAGGAGTCTTGGGGGCTGTAACAGAGGACCCACTGGCTTGAGAGATAGTATCACCGTTGGGGTTGCTAACCCGTCTCCGCTTCGTGTCCGTCTTTGTATTGTCCGTAGAAGACGGTTTCAAGACAAAAGGTTCTGATGCTGAACGTGGTCCGAAAGCAGGCGACGTATACCGATTACGCTTCTTGGAACTCCCACCGCCATCCCACCGGTAACTGCCATTTGGATTCCTGGACAGCATCTTGGTCGGCGAGGCTGATCGATCGTGTCGTTGGGACGTGGTCGGCGAATTGGGTGAGTTGCCGCGCATGGGAGATGGGCTGTGAGTAAAGCGGAATGGTTCTCGCGTGTTTGTTTGTTGCAGTTGACCTGAAACTGGTGTTAACATCAGTTGGCAGTAGGAAACAGGACATGCTCACGAGAAGAAGACCGTAATAATGATACAAGGCTGTCTCTCTCTACGTCTGAAATCGACCCATTTCGTTTGTCCTGGAGGAACTTTGTGACGAGTTCAATGTTTTTTTCGGGTGAGGACTCTGATGCTATGGGGAAAGGGAGAGTAGATGGCCAGCATGTGATGAGGACGAGGGTGATGATGGTCTGGGAGGTGGTATGGTAGTGCTAGAGAGGGAGAGAGGGCGATTGAAGGGATTCGACGCGACTGATGTTGATGAGCGTCCGTTGATGCTCAAATTGTGGGTCATCTGGGGGATGAAATTAGGGAAAAAATGGATTAAAGAGCTAGAGACGCGTACTCTGTGGCCTACATCTGCCAAGGCATGTGCTGGTGTGGTCTGCTGGGTGTTCTGAGGCTCAGGCTCTGGCGTGCTGTCCGGCTCCGAGCCCGACTCTGACTGCATGTCGGCGTCTTCGCTGGCGTCAGACCTCGATCTCAGAGGATTGAAAATGCTGAATATGCTTGAGAGTGACCATCCCTGTGGCAGAGGTTGGCGGCGATTCGAGGTGTGAGAAAAGAGAGGACTGACTGATTTTTTTGGTTGGGGACGGGCATACGGGCTGTAGTTGCGCTGCTGGCGCCTCGAAGATCCCGTCCGAGTGACGCTCATAGTCGTGTAAGTGGCAGCAATACCCGAGCAGCGATGGTGGCCTAAAGTCAAGGATTCTCAAGCTCAACTTTGTTTGGTGACACAACAAAGGCAATCAAGTCACCTGTTCCCGACCATCTTCCCACTCTACCCGACGTCGACGACGACTTCAACATGCCTGAAAAGGTGCTAGAGACGCCCTACCCGGTCATCGACACCGACCCTCATTTCTCCCGTGTCATGCGCTACATGCGTACCGAGGACTACACCGCCTGGGCCGTCGTGACTGGTGGCTTCCCAGCGGCATGGCGGCTGTGGGGTACGCCGTCTCTCTCCCGACGTATTCATGTTGACCATGGCTTGTAGAGGCGCTCGACCCATCAAGCCGCATCACCCCGACCCAATTTCGTGCAGGCATGCGCGTCGGCGGCCTCATCGGCTTTTGCGGCGGTTTCTTGCTGGCATACCAGAACTCAAGCAGCGAGTATCACGACGTATCCCTTCTGAATCTGCATTCTCATCATCTCATAGTGCGTTTCTGGGGCTGGCGGGAGAACAAGCGTGAAGAGGAAATGGATCTCAAGGAGCTCACACAGCGCGCCAAGGAGGGCAAACCTCTCTACGGAGAGTCTTCTCATCAACCATGGGTCCAGAATGCAGCGCATCAGAACTCTGCCTTTGCCCAACTCAAATTCGGTGCATAATATTTCGTATCTCTGTTTGTAAATTCTGACATGTTATCCAGCCGCTATTCCAATGTACGCATCCCAAATTCGCTGCTTCCTCTTCTCACTCAAATTAGGTTAAACTTCGTGAATCATCCTTACCATGGAACTGATCCCGCAAAGTACGGCGTTGGCGTAAAGAAGGAGGAGGAATAAAGTCCGTTCTCCCCATCTATACCTGTTTTTGTATAGTGACTCACTTATTGACAATGGCAGCGTTTTCTCGACTGATATCTTCTTAAAATCAATATCATAACATTTCAAAAAAACATCTCGCAACGCCTGACAGCGGTCTTCAGCGCACCGATGAATGTAGCGTCCAGAATGTACTCAGAAAGGTACGCGTGCATCAGTTTATGAAGCTTCCAACATGGGCTCCCCTCAAGCCTTGTCGACTCGCGAGACTGCAGGAATGCAAAAGCGACGATGTAAACCTCCATTCCTCTATTGCGCTAACGATTACGCTGTGAACCTTTTTCGTCAAAACCATGACCTCAGACGAGGACCTGCCTATCACGTCGACAGAACCAAAGATCCCACATGAACCAATACCGCAAGCTACCCCCGAGCGTGTCCAGGCCCTTTCCATACTCCCTACCATTCTTATCTTGGGCTGCAGGTCCCCGCGGGAGAGATCCCGAGCGATGTCAGGACCACTGGCCAGCAAGCGCTACTCTTAAAGGTTTTCTGACCCGTCGCCAGATCGACAGTTGGAAGCGTCGCGTATCCCAGAGACCGATCCTCTCAAACTTGCCGGGAGATATTACTTCACGTCGAGGATCCGGCTAACGTTAAGTACACAGATCTGTGGCGATTTTGATGCGTGGGTACTTCCTGAAGAGGAGGCCAGAACGCTGTTTTCAACTCTGAGACACTCGGGACTTACATGAGCGTGGAAGAGCTCGAAGAGAGGGAGCGCCGTCTGCCTGCTGAGCTACTGCATAATCCGCATATGGAATTTCGTCAAAGGAACTAACTCGCACATTAACAACCGTCGAAAAGGGCTACCCAAATGAACCTTTGTCTTCAACGACTATTTTAGTCACACCAAGTGCAGTGTCTGTGGTCATCTGTGTCTACGCCCCGGAAAACCCAAGACCCGCAATTCAGCAGTTCTATCTCTTGGTGGGTCGTCTCCAAGTATTCCCTGAGCTTCATTTCACGAACAGTAACTGCTTGAAGGAACCAATAGAACCTTACCCCGAACAGCAACCACTTGAACCTGCCATCGCCATCGGTTGGCGCGAGCTCCTGGTCGGCTTTAGGATCAAGCAGACATACGTCGCCTACGGAAAGCCCTAGAGCATTGATCCTGTCCATGACACCTCTTGAAAACAGGAAGCACAGAAGGAGGAATGACGCGGGAAGTCTCATCGTCCTCCTCCATGTGTTCTGCATCATGATCAGTGCGCAGGTTCAGTAATATCAAGGACGAGGAGACCTATAACGTAGGCGAAACCCAGGTTGATGGCGTGGCAAGAACGAAAATCGTTTGAAGCCACGTGGACGGGATTGGATCCCAAAGGAACACAAACGTCACGCTTTTTTCACTTGAACAGTTCGACCTACCTGAAAAGCTACGTCTTGAAACCTTGGTGTTATTTAACAGAACAAGATGCCGCAACGACAGCTTCGAAACGATTGCGACCTCTCCGTACGGCTGGTTTCTCTCCTGAGGTACATATGACAGGTCAACGCCACCCACGCCTATCTGAACATCTGGTCTGGTCTGGCTGTGCCACATTCACTATCCAGCGTACGCTATGTGGCCCAAAGCATGCCTGGATGAAGTTCGATGATCAATGGGTTGACGAAGTCAAGCGTGGGCTCAAGGCCTGTGGGGTGTTCTGTTGGTTTCCCCTCTACTGTACGCCACGCGCCTTGTCCTATCGTTATTTATCCATTCATCGGAGCACGTAGGGTTGTCGTACAACCAGTTGAACAACAACTTGACGTCGCAGGCAGTCACCATGGACACGCACGGCTTGCCAAACGATGTCTTGTCGAACTTGGATCCTTTCGCACTGATCATCTTCATTCCGCTCTGCGATCTTGTGGTAAGGTTTCTTTTTCTGCGGCGACGTGGCGCTTGACCATTGCGGTTATGTAGTTTTACCCAGCCTTACGGCGCGCCGGGTTCAACTTCAGTGCTTTGAAGAAGATCGCCTGTGGTTTTTATACTGGTGCTGGAGCCATGGTATGGGCCGCAGGTTCGTCAGACCTCTACATGCTAGTTTCAGCAGCTAAGGAAATGTCTCAGTCGTTCAACATTACATCTACAAGGTGTGTGTATCTGTTCAAAATCAAGTCTGAAGTTCACTCACAATCTTGCTTGCAGAGGAACCCTTGTGGATACCAAGCAGCTACCTGCGTAGATGCTGACGGAAATGCCCTTGTTGCACCCTTGAATGTTTGGATCCAGACTGGCTCGTATGTCCTCATCGCGGTCAGCGAAATCTTCGCCTGGATTAGTGGCCTGGAATATGCGTTCACCAAAGCTCCGAAGAACATGCGCTCTCTCGTCATGGCTGTTTTCGTATTCACCTCGGGCGTTTCCGATGCTCTTAGTGAAGCTTTTGTCTGTACGTTTCAAAACCCTTCCTGTGCATTGGGGAGTATAGCTCATCATATATGACAGCGCTTTCCACCGATCCTCTCTTGGTATGGAATTACGGTGTCATGGCCGTCCGTAGCCGGTTGTACTGGTGCCGTCTTCTGGCTTGTCGTCCGGAAATTGGATGCTAGGGAAGACGAGTTGAACAACCTGAATAAGGGTCACATCGAAAAGCACTGATAGGTATATACTGTTTCACGTAGGTATAATGTTAAGTTCTTATTCTCTTCTCTATGAGCAAATCAATGAAGTTCTGAGCAAAGATACCACTTCCGGCTGTATGACGGCCTATCCATGCATGTCCCGGATTGCTCGCGAAAACTCGAGTATATCAAAAAGAATCCGCATGTGTCCGCCACAGTTGAACCACGTACGCAAAGGCTTTGGGTGGAGTTTTCATACGTCATGGAGACCCTAGATATTGGGCGCTTCAGTATAGGAGGAATGCCTCATTGTCATTAATCCAGGTAGATGGAAGCGGCACAAGCGAATGGAAAACACATTTACGACCGCCATGCAGGAGACTCGCGTCGCGTTTCAGCGCTGAAGCACTTTCAAGTCAATTGAATCAGCTTGTCCTTCTCTTCGCTCGAGAATCGACACTGCGATGCACTAAAGGACGACACTGACAAGGTTAGCGAAACGAGGAACGAGGCCATCAAGGAGCAGACCAACGCATACCCGATCATCTGCTGATGCCACATCATACGGAGTCGAGTCTTCATCAACAGCGAACCAAGAGATACAAGATGGCTTTGTTCAAGCACGAATGATCGAAATCATGAATAATGGAGTTGATTTAATAACCGTAGATGTCCATACGTTAATCATTTACAATATAAAAAGATGCAACGAAAGCAAAACTGGATAACAATATCAAAGGTTCTCCTCAACCATCCACTCGCGGCCGCTTCCTAGGTCCATCCGGGATGTTACCGCCACCTGCACCACCATTCTGCATAAACGCAGGATTGAAGTGTCCGCCTCCCATCGGTGCGCCACCACGCTGCATGCCGGGGTTCATTCCTTAAACAAAACCAGAAAACACGATAGTAAGCACACCACAGCCCATACATATTGTAAAGACTAGAGACTCG
Source organism: Hymenopellis radicata (assembly GCA_015501595.1). Taxonomy (NCBI): domain Eukaryota; kingdom Fungi; phylum Basidiomycota; class Agaricomycetes; order Agaricales; family Physalacriaceae; genus Hymenopellis; species Hymenopellis radicata. The sequence continues at coordinate 29,935 of JADNRX010000055.1, read as the reverse complement.
TACCCATACCACCCCGCATTCCTCTGCCCATTCCGCCACCGCGCATGCCTGAGAAGTTGTTCCCCACGTAGTTGCCCATCATATTCATATTGGGCATCATGCCCATGCCCATGCCCATTCCCATTGGGGGCACGGCGTTCATCATACCGCCGCGGCCCATCATGCCACCACGCATGTTGCCGTTCATCATATTGTTGCCTCGGAACGCTGGGTTGCCCCCACGTCCCATATTGGCGGCCATATTATTCTGCATGATAGGTTGCTGCGGAGTCTGTTGCTGCTGGGGGCGATTGTCACGGGCAGGAGGTTCTTTGGGTAAAGTGCGATAGGGATTACCGCTGGCCGAGGACGTAAAGTTGGCTGTTGCACGACGATTCTGAAATTCACTAGACGGAGCACTTGAATATGACTGATACACGAGAAAGACGCGTCACTCACTTGTTCTCAAAGAAGGCCTTCAAATCAGCTGCAGCCTGATGGCTACCACATTCGACATAAGCAATTCTGGAGGATGGATTAGCAGGCCGACGCGGCGTGAGTGAGAAACCGAACCCTTTGCTCTTGCCGTTGACTTTGTGCTCCGAGAAGGTGATGTCCTTGTGGTCTAGCTTCACACCGACAGAGGCCGCCGCTTGGCGGAGGTCCTCGTCCGTTGTCCACTGCAGATTTATGTCAGGCGACAGAGGTAGGATAGGTATTAGCGACGCACCCATTGCAGATCTCCAATATACAAGGCGTCGTTAGCGCTATTCATTGAGCTGTTGACATAGTTTCCGTTCATGTTACTCTCAAACTGGGCTTGAGCCTGGGCGGGCGTGCTCGCGGAACTGGGTCGCGACGATGGCGCCTGGCTACGATAATCACCGTCTTCCTCTCGTTGGCGCTTGTCGCCGGTGCGTGGGTCGGGGGATGAAGCCAAAGACTGGACTGGTTCTTCGTTCTAAGACGCATATATTCAGCTCTTTGGGAGAGAAATGCTGTAGAGAACAACACACCTTGGGCTTGTCAAGGCTATCTTGGCCATAAATGTCGAAATCTTCCCCACGATTCATCTTGACTAGAGAGTTCAGGAAATCTTAGACGCTAATGGTAGAAATTAAGATTTTGGTTACGGAAGGATACAGCAGTGGGGTCTACGAGGACATGATGATGAGGCTTACATGGAAATAGGGATACAGGCAATGCAGAATACAGGAGTGTCTAGTCCGTCACGTATACAGGACAATACAGTATCGAAAACAAGACGGGAGAGCAGAGCAGAGAGTGGAAGGAGGTCAAGCGACGGCAGTCGCCGATTCGCCATTTTGGGTGTTGTTTGGCATTGTTTACCGGCGCCATTTACGTAGCTGTAATTCATCTGATGTTCATACACGAGAACGCGCGGTCGCTGTGGCGGCTGTGCGACGTCTCGCCTGTTGTCTCGCCCACCACATGCGATGTCGCACCTGGCCCGCCGTCAGTTTACATTACTTTTATAGATGGCTCAAGCGCTCACTGCAGATTACAGTCACTATACCTAACTCCACCGAAGGCATCTCTCAGGATGTCGTCGCCGTCACCAACAGCGACACTCACATCCCCCACCGCTGACGACGGCTCTCCCGCCCACACCCACGATGTTTCGGCCGTCACTGCTGACGCCTTGCCGCCTTGTCGTCTTTAGTACTTTGAAAATGGCTCAAGCACTCACACTGGATTCCTATAGCCTCGCCGGCCTTCGACTACAGATTGAGTACGTCTTTTTTACTGAACACTGATGCATTCTGTCTGATAAATCACTTGTAGGAGGGAGTATCCCGCATCTGAGTATGTCGTCACGACACCAGCATCTTGGGACGTGTACCTCGAACTCGTCCAGAGCATTGATGAATTGCGATCAAATGGCACCCTGCGATCCCTTCGGTGAGTTGACTTTGCAATCTCTCTCTCTCACTGGAATTTGGCTTATATATGTGTTCTTTGTCTAGTTGTTCATACCTTTCTGGATTTATCCTCGTCGAGTACACGCCCACGCGTCCCACGAGCTGGGTCATCGCGGTCTGATTGACATCATCACGAGCACTGTCTACAGAGACATGGATAGATTGCAGGGTGTAGACCTTATTGGATTTTTTTGCCCTCTTGGCAGTTCTAGTATGTGAACCTTCCGTTTGTCCATACTTGATTTAACATATTACAGGATATCAGGACATGGGACAACAACACAGTTTAGACGGCGATTCAGCTCTCGCTCTCGAAGATACTGATGAGAATGGGCCTACCCTCGTTATAGAATGTGGAGGGACACAGTCCTATTCCAGTCTGCACCGGAAGGGTATGTCTTGGTTTCATTTTCCGGTATGTCCCATCAATGTTCTTATCTCAGGTTTTGTTTTAACGTTGTACAGAATGTCAAAGTCGTTATTTTGGTGAATTTGCAGAAGAAGGCTGTCACAGTTGAAATCTTTCAACGGCTCGCAGCCGCTGCTATCCCAAATGCAGTAAACACTGCAGCGCAATTGACGACCAACGCGGTTACAGCTCAAGAAGTTCGGACAGCTCAGTACCGAACCGATGAAGCTGCTGCTGGTGTTGAGATCTTTATGAGCTTAGCCATTTCACCAAGCAACGTTCATCAAAGTGCGGCAGATATCCATATTCCATATTCTGGTCTCTTCGGCAACAATATTCCTCCATGGGCGCCTCCAGGAACTTATTGGACAGTGCAGGCTTCTGCGGTAGAACGGTGGGCAGTACGTTTGATGAAGTTCATGGAGTAATTGAAATGTTCGAGAATACTGTATTGTCTTGTAAGTTAATTGTATCAATGTGTGCAAAGTTGTTGGTGCTTCCGCCTGGGGTCCCAAAACAGGCGGAGGCTTTAAGAAGTCCAACATGGATGCAGTGAGGATATGATGCAGGAGCAGCAGAGTTGGCGGCGTTACCTGTGTCTACATCATCAGCGCTCACAGTTCTTGGGCCCTAGTATGAAGCCTACGCCGCCTCCGTCGACGAAAGCGCAATTGTCTGCTCAGGATTTATCATTCTTCACATGTATCTCGATTTAATGGATTTGAGTTTGGGATGAGACCATGGCGACTGGAAAGACCTCACACAATCTGTTGCGTATGAGCCCCGCGACAGGCCACAGCAATACTGCTTCTTTGGTAGTAAGTACGGTGGGCAGAAGGTTTGATCATAATTGAAATCTATCGTTTGAGAATACCTACATGCTCCAGTCCACAGACGGCAGTCTACGGACCGCTAAACATAACCAGTAGCTGGTTTTCCCCGCTAAACAGGCGCTTTTCCCCGAGTCCGCATTCGCCATCCATTTGCTTGGCAGGAGACGATGATCCGCGTGACATGGGACCTTGATCTGCGGCGGCTGTAATAAATACAAGTCAGTCAGAACGACCACCACGCTCATTTGATCATGCCCGCCATCGCCCTTGAGAAGCCCTCGACCATCCGCCTCTTCCTCCACGAATGCCTGGTCATCATCTGTATCTCATACCCCATCCTACTCTTCCTCCTGACCCTCTCACCGGGTGTCTTCTTCATGTCCGACCTCTCCCTCCTCTTCCTCCTCGGCCTCACCGCGCTGAGCACCGCCGTCGTCTCCACCCTTCTTAGTCTCGCCATATTCTTCATCCGCCGCCAATGTGGATGCTTTGACGACGACGACGACATTGAAGAGAGCACCACTCCTATGTTTGTCGACGAGAAAGCAGCGTTCCGTGCCATCGAGCGCGTTCCTGTTGGCATCCTGGTTCTTCTGGAGAAACCTTGAATGACTACATGCAAGTCCACGTCGTCCTCGTTCTCCTAATAAGACTCAACGTTCTCTCCTAGGACCTTTCATATCCTTATTGCATTTCTCCTGGGTTTTGGGGATTGTGTAGATTGGGCCGATGTTGTATACATGTATAATGTATAACTGGCGGCGATCCTCCTTTAATGCAGCCGTTTCTGGATTCCGAAGTCATTTCAGAGCCACAACGTCGCCATTACTTCGGGCGCGTCGGATTCCTGATGTACACTGTGCCTCGTGGATCCGAAGAGTTGGCGCGTTCCACGCTTTGGCAGGTGTGGTTCCGGTCATACACATGATACGCCTTGCCGCCAGCCGACGCCCACAAAGGCTTCCCAGTACAATGCCTGGAACTACTTCAGGACACCATGCGTAACTTTTCTTTCGACGAAACCATCGAACACAGTAAGTGCATGCAATTTCTGGTAATTACATTTCATACATCCAGGCTGTGAAATCTAACTGACGTATTGGTTCACGGGCTTGATTATGAGCGGCATCTGGTTCCCAGCCTCGAGATTATTCTTTAGCACAGGTCGCTGTACGATCGACGCCATGCTGCCGATCTCCTCGTGAGGAACCGCAAGCTCGAATTCGAACGCTCGGACGAGAGTAAACAAGATAGCCTTCATTCTAATGAGAGTGTGAGCACACCAAAGCGGAGATTACGAGGCACGGCGACTTACTCAACGACGGCAAACCGATATCCGATGCATGCGCGCGGCCCGCTCAAGAAGGACAGGACATTCCCCCACACTGATGGAATCGATGTAACAGCCTCTGGGAGTGCTTCCCACCGCTCCGGTCTGGGATAGTGATGTCAGGGTGTGTCCAATGTAGAAAATTTGAGGGAATCTTACTTGAATTCCGCAGCGTCTTCACCCCACAGGGCCGTGTCTCGATTCAGGACAAGGAGTGGTACAAATATCGCGTCTCCTTTGATTATTCTAGGTGGCTGCGTAAATATTGCAGTCAACGTACACCGTCCAACGGAGAAATACCTTAAAGTATCTTGCGTCACACCATATTTGTCGGTGTACGGCTCTTTCAGAGGTATCGCGTCGTCCTTTGCCGCCACCCGGATTGTGGAAGGTACTGGAGGATGTATGCGTAAAGTTTCACGAACAACGGAGTCCAGATACGTCAACGAGTTTAACTCGTCTGCTGTCGGCGTGTCTGTCTGAACTACCAGCAGTTCGGCACGTAATTTCTTTTGCGCTTCAGGATTCTTTGTCAGCGCATACAGAGCCCAGGTCGTTGCGGTGCTGCGAAGGCATTAAGACTAAAACACTATCAGAGAACGACTCTCACCTCGTAGTTTCATGACCCGCCGCCAAGAAGGTCGGAACCTCTGTAACAATTCTTTAGTTGATGCAAAGAACCGCAAGACAGAGACGTACGAGCGAGAACATCGGTATCAGACATCCTTTGACTTTCTGGAAGATCAACATCGGTATTGGCGCGAACGAGCAGACTGAAAAGATCCCGCGCGCGCCAACTACCACCTTTTTCCCCGCTTGCGTGAAGGAAAGACTTTGCATCAGTCAACAGCTCACGGCCTATGCGGTCCATGGTGGCGCGCGCGTTGTCGACATCATCATCCCCCTTAGTGGGCTGAGGAAATCATGTTAGTTAACCCGGAGCGATAGAGGCAAGGGCACACTTACGATTACACGAAGCATCGGTATGAAATTCTTCGCAAATCTGAGAGGGTTTGACAGCGGATTGTCAAGCGTCGACGAGAAGATCTTGTTGAAGGCTGCGTTGAGCTCGTTAGTCTCGTTCGTGACATTCAAGGCATTGAATCGGTAGTTGAAGCCTGGAGCGACTGTGAGTGTGTGTGCAGGAGTAAATATCTAGCGCATACCAGCAAGGCCAATGATGTCCAAGGTCAATTTGCCCAACCAACCGAGCACGTCGGTGCGCAGGATTCCGTCGTGTTCGATGATCTGGGCATTCCATATATCCCGTAGCTAGAAAGGAAGGTGATGAGATGCAGATATTGCCAAGTCGGAACATCGCGACCTGTGCGCTCTTCTCGAGAAAAATTTCCGTGAGTTCGCGAATATGGGAGTTGGCAAAAGCGGGGTTCTGATGAGAGGGGTTACAGGCCAGTCTCGTTATCTGAAGAGCAGAGGATCACAAACCATGATTTTCCGCTGTTCATACATGCACATTCATTCAAGAACGCCAATGCGATAAGAATCACAACGTACCTGGTGTTTGTGCTGATTTCCTTCGACCACAAGAATGCCTATAATGCATCGTAAATATAACCTATCTCAACACCGTCACGATAAAGACTCACCTTGGCCGACGATGCGACCAAGACCGAAACGAGTTATATCAGGCTTCGGATAGTCATACGCGTTGTTCAGAATATGATTTATAGCCTTGGTGTCTGCAGTCATCAACCGACTGCGCTAAAAATCTCAATGAGACGAATTATTAACACTCCAAAAATCAAACAGATCCTACACAGAGAAATCCCTTATAGGTCAACGTCCTCCCGTACTCGGATATCCACTTCTCATGCATAACAGAGTTATCCTAATTGGACAGAACATATGTGTCAAGGAAGCAAGCTGCAAGTTTAACCGTCAAACTTACTGCCTTGATAATCTCTCGGAAGTTGCCATACAGCCAACTGGAGGCCTTCGGTCCGGGGATGCTGCGTATCGGAGACTTGAACTCTGCGTATATAACCTGCAGAAGCTTGTACACTCCGTAGGAAATAGGAATACAGATGAGCTGGAGAAGGAGATGCATGACCGTGTCAATGCTCAAGGAACATCAAGGTTGTGTACATTTATATGTGGCTGGTTACATGGGCAAGCCGTGTCCGGCTTGATTCGACGTGGACGACGTGGACAACTGTCAGCTGCATCACCCTGGCGCTCATCAGATGCTCTCGGATGTCTAACCGAGTTTAAACCGTGGCCCGTGGGATGTCATGTGACTTGTTCCTAGCCAATGCGCGCTCGCGTTAAATGAAGCGTTAAGAGTAGGCAAAGATTTTACTTGCGCGGTTTCTTCTTCGATGTTGAGACAGGTGGTGACTTTATCTCTACTGAACCTCCCTGGGCCTCTGAAATTGCCCCTTCACCGCTCTCGATCTTATCCCGCGCCTCCAGGAAGAACATCACATCCCGCAATTGGTCTTCCAAATCCCTAATCTTCGCTTCAGATTCCGAACTTTGGGTCTGTCCAAGCTCGACTTTCTCCTTCATCTTGCCGAGATTCTTCATAAGCCCCGCACTAACCGCCCTCTCTTCGTCCAACTCCTTCTTCAGCTTCCTCGCAAGTTGCGACACGGCCTCCACTCGACTCTCCGCCTTGGCCTTATCCTTCAAGACCTCATTTAGCCGGGTATCTTCTTCCTCTTTCCGAATCTTGGCCTCTTCAGCTGAAGCCACTTTCGCCTTTTCGAACTCCCCACTCAGATGGGCCATCATTTCTCGCAACTCGGTGACTTGTGTTTTCAGTTCGGCGGTTTGATCCTCATAGAACGATCGCTGGGAGTCAAGCTGAGAGGTAAGGAGGTACGAATACTCGATTCCGATAGCTTCAATCTTTTCCGCATTGAGAGCGTCAGAGGGACCTGGCCCCAAGCCTCCGTCGCGCGGAGAAGTTCCCATGGATGACGCCGCACTTGGAAGTTCCACAAGTTTCCCGTCAGCCTTGTTTTGGATGAGACGGTGAACATAGCCGTCCCCAGCGTAATCCCATACTCGTTGCGTTTCGAGCTCAAGAGCGTAGAGGTGAGTAGTGCATTGATAATGTTCTTGAGCATGAGCGCGCCCATATCGACCGCAGCCTATGTTGCCGCAGATTAGACATATCCATAAGTTGGTGGTGGAGGAGCATGAAGAGCACGACGACAACGAAGATGATGTAGGATTGGCGAAAGGTATAGCGCGAGTGGATGAGGAGGACGTAGGATGGGATGACAGCAAGGTTTGAGAGTATCGGCAAACTGGACATCTAAGAACCATGAGATCAGCCTCAAGTGCATTGAAGAAAGTGGCTTACCGGCTATCGCCCCATTTGCTCAAGCACATACAGTGAAAGGTATGAGAACAGGGGACTGTTATTAAGCCTGTAACCGCAGAATCCATTCGTTCGAGACACACAGGGCATGTTGGCAGTTCGTATGATGACCCAGGCGGTGAGGTCATACGAGAAATCGCGTGGGGAACATGGTCATCGACTTCTATACTGATAGAGAGGACGCGAACGACGTGACAAATCTCTGGCTGTAGTGTATGAGCAAAGAGCAAAGACTTCAAACTGTGACTGTTACCTCCATCGAATTGAACGGCTTTCCGTTGTAAGCTTCAATAAAATCTACAGCATCTTCGGCTTTGGGAAATTTGATGGCCACAATGGAGCGGTTGGGCGCGGAGTCGCTAGGATGGTAGTCATGAGCGACATGTCGGAGAGGTGAAGCACATTAATTACCGGATCATGCGCAAGTGAGAGATGCTTTCTGCCGCTGGTGCAACAAAGGCCAGGAAATCGGACGGCGTCATCCAGGAAGGTACAGCAAGGATTCCAAGCATGACACCATCCGCGTCCGAGGCTCCAACAGTTTTGGGTGGTTCTGCGTCGGAAGGTCTAGATGATTCACGGAAGACATGAAGGACTCCCTGTGGCAAATTAGTCGATCCCGTTACTACATTCCCATTGTGGGGAGTAAATGCTGCCACCGCAGGGTCTATACTAAACGTCATTATGAGGCAAGACGATAGTGTTAACACGGAAAACGCACCATGGTCGCGCGCTTTTTCTTTGCCAGTGAAAGACATGTTCATATTATCAAGCCAGTCAACGCGCACTGGGCCAAGACGGTAGTCTTTGTTTTTGGGATTGAAGGTCGCGTTTCGACGAGAGGTAAGTCCAGGGGGATGGGCAGGAAGTTTCTCGAATAATGATGACGGAACGAAGGTTGCAGTGGAGTCAGATTTTTGCGAGAGGGAGAGAGAAAAGTGATATCCCCTCATAAATGAACTCTTTACGTGGCCAGAGGTCTTTGGTCTGCAAAAAGTACAGTTTCCGACAACGTTGAGTCGTAGAAAGCCTGAGGTCGTAGATCGTAATGACGGCGGTAAAGTAAGATTGTATTGCTTCCGAGAAAGGGGCCCGCAGAGCTCGTGGGGTTAGGGTTTCCTACGCTTGACAGGTTGATTCATGTTTAGTTTTCGTAGTCATTTGACTTCGACTAGGACGACGCCCATCACTCAACGTATTCGTATCTCGCGATACGCTTCAACTAAACGTCGTACACGTCACAGATCGCCTCAAATGAAGGTAGGCACCCTCCATTCTTAACTTGAAGAAAGACTCAGCACAGTACAGGTCGCTATTGAAGGATGCTGCCACGGGGAGTTAGACCAGATCTACAGCGAAATACAGAACATGGAGCGAAAAAATAACACCAAAGTTGACTTGTTACTCGTCTGTGGTGACTTCGAGGCTATCAGAAATCACCGCGATCTGCAATGTATGGCTGTTCCTGACAAGTACAAAAAGCTACAAACATTTCACAAGTAACCACGTTCTCCCCTCCTCGAACGTTCTCATATTATCTTATACAGGTACTATACTGGTGAGAAACGGGCTCCCGTCTTGACTGTGATAATTGGGGGCAATCACGAGGCCTCTAACTACTTTTGGGAGCTGCAAGTCGCTGCGCCACAACCTACGATGTGCTACTAATCCTCTTTCAGTTACCACGGAGGCTGGGTTGCTAGAAACATATACTACCTTGGGCATGCAGGCTGTGTCAATGTCAACGGACTTCGGATAGCAGGTGCATCTGGAATCTTCAAAGAGTACAGTTTTTCAACAGGTCAGCAACAACGAATCCACCCCCGTGCATTATTCATAATTGTTTAGGGAACTACGAAACCATCCCATATACTCCAAGCACGCTTCGCAGTGTATATCACATTCGCGAATACTGTGTTCGTCGCCTCTCCCTCGTATGTACCCAAGTCAATCCGTTCAGATGCAACGCTTAGTTACTTCTTAGCTCTCTGGTACCGATATCTTCCTATCTCACGACTGGCCTCAACACATAGTTCAGCACGGAAACGTTCAATCCCTTCTGAAGGCCAAACCATTCTGGAGAGAGGAAATCGCACAAGGGACATTGGGCTCTCCGCCATTAATGGGTCTTCTGCACGCTTTAAAACCAGCGTGGTGGTTTGCTGCTCATATGCACGTCAAGTTCACAGCTACCGTCGAACACCCGCCGGAGCCTATACTATATGTAGACAACCCAGACGAGATCATGATTGAAGACGACGAAGCGACGCCTAGCGCGCCTCCAGCACGCAACAATCCTGATGAGATAATGCTTGATGATGAGGAAATAGACGTTGTCGCCCCGCCCCCGCCACCTCCACAACAACCACCGAACCGTGAAACCAAATTCGTGGCTCTGGACAAATGTCTTCCGAAACGGAAGTTCCTTGAGGTATGTACAGCAACGTGTTGCCGACTAGTGTTAATATTTGCTTATGAATAGTTTATCGATATCGACGCCCCGCAGCCCATGCTCCCTGGTGAAGAACCTACGCTCACATTCGACCTGGAATGGCTCGCCATCTGTCGGGCGTTCGCTCCTTGGTTCAGCACGGCCAAATACCAGCGCGCTTTCCCCGACGAAGGAAACGCGCGCAAAATGGTCGCTAAAGAGCTGGAATGGGTCAAGGAGAACATCGGAGAAAACAAGGAAGTCAGTTCATGTCAGGGGTTCGTGCGGACGGCACCTGGTCCAGGGACTGAAGGGAAGGAGAAAGACAAACAGCGTGAGTTTCAACGTCTTCGCATGTAACCCCACTAACTACTGCTAGCGCCTATGTATCCGAACCCGCAAACGAGGGCATTCTGTAAAATGTTGGGAATTGAGGATAAAATCAATCCCCCAGAATCCGGTGCCTCAAGACCATCGTCCTCTTAAGTCGTTCTGCTAGAGTTAATGCGCGTCGTCATCACTCATTGCAATAAGTTATATATCGTAATTTATTCTCGCTACTCTCCACTTACATATCTAGCCGTTCTCTGGCCTTTCTCTTCCCCACCACTCGTTTTAAATCATGATTTGATGATACAGTACGGCTGTCCGACTCGGAGTATGATAGCTTGATCCTGATTCGTGACTGCGCGCGGCCCAACAGGATGCCAAGCAGAATGCCATACAGTAAGCTAAACGTCCTTTTTTACTGGAACACTTGGCCCTACTTGGCCCTACAAAATCTGACCGAGATCTGGCCCGATTTCAAAAACAATGGTTTGGAAATTGGCAGAGAGTTGCGCAGGCAGGCAATCAATTATGACTGTTCGGCATCCACCATATTTTTTGGCCCTGCGAAGTGAGAGTGACCATACAACAATGTTATGTACAATAAATACAGTGCTCAACCAAATGTTCGTGACCCTGGAGCTCAAGGCAGGCTCAAAGCATGCCCTCAAGAAGTATTTAGCGGCCGTAGGTACGCTTGCCTTGACTGGAGTTTAAATTGACTCATGCTGCCGTTTCAGTCGGGTTCAAGTCGCCACTGTTGCTGCTTCATACATAACAGTCATGTCGTCCGACGAAAGCGACTCTGACCTTCCTCGCGCTGGACCGTCGAAGCGGAAACGCCTCCAAGGCGCCTGCGATGCCTGTCGAAAGAAAAAAAGTGCGCGCATTACTATACTCGTCTTTCCAACGTAGTATTCATCGTCATCGAAGTAAAATGTTAATCCCGCGTCGATCCTTTGGTCTCCGACGGCTGACATTCTGATGTTATTTCAGGTGATAGCGCTAAAATGCACGACTAAGTACTGTTGTACTAACTGTCGTGCGCTTGGGATTATCTGTGCGCATAAACATCCTGTAAAGGTGTGTAAATACGAACCCAATCGATGTGCTACCTCTGACCCTTCCCTTAGAGACGCGGACCAAAGAGCGCGTAAGTTGTGGAATAATAAGACCGACTCTGTATATAATCCTCTCATGATTGTTCGACAGTCATGTCGCTACACTGGAAAAACGTGTGGCCGATCTCGAAGAGATGCTTAGAGAAGTTCGTGCCCTGTTTCCCTCCTGGTCTGGAGCATGTCCTTACGTAGGACTGTTAGCTCCAGCCAGAAACCAAGATGAACGGCGAAGAATCGCCGCATAGATCTCTGTCTCCTGAATGTCGGCGGCGGGGAACTTGGAGATGGGATTGACGACGAAGCCGACCTAGAGCCCATCGACATCATGGACCAAATCGCGGACCTGCGTCTCGCTGGGGCAGATACCTATATTGGTCCCTCTAGCAATCTGTATTTTGTCCGCAAGGTGCTAGAAATGCGCGGCGACCCACCTATGAAACGACAACATGGCAAGAACTGGGATGCACAGCATGTATGTTCTTCTCATGCATCCACTCAGGCGCTCACCGACATTTACGCGTCTATTCAGTGGGAACGGGCGACCTTGGCACGACAGCATCAGTTTACCTTTCCGGAGCCAGGCCTATTTCCTGAGCTCATAGACCTATATTTCCTCAACTTTCACCGATATCTGCCTCTGCTGCATCAGCCAACTTTCCGACATGATATCGCAGTTGGGCGACACTTTCACGACCGTCTCTTTGGAATTATCGTACTTCTAGTCTGCGCGCTAGGTTCACGTTTCTCCGACGATCCGAGTGTTTTTCTTGAAGGTGTCCCGCAGTTCTCGGCGGGATGGAAATGGTTCGTCCAGGTGATAATGATCCCACGTTCGCCATTCGAGCACCCTAGTTTACTCCTTGTACAAGAGTGCTGCGTGCGTCACTCTTTATTTCCCTAGGACAGCACATCTGATGGAATACAGCTAGTCGCCGAGTACCTCTGTGGAACATCCGCGCCTCAGGTGAGTTGGACAAAAGCTGGGCTTGGCCTTCGCTACTGCATAGAAATGGGCTACCATCGGTATCGCCCTGAGCCACCAACGGTGCAGAGCGAGTTGAAGAAGAGGGCCTTCTGGTGATGATGTTTTATGCTGCTTTTTATTTTATTTCTCATAGATGCGATAGGTGCTTATTTATACTGGACCGACACATGAATTTCTATTTTGGAAGGCCGTCTGCCATCCGGGACGAAGAGTACGCCGAGAGAAATTTCCCGATGTCATCGGCTCATGGCTGCTTATAGCTTTGACGTTCAGCTGCCTTTAGAATGCGATGATGAATACTGGGAAGCGACACCTCCCTTCACTCAGCCTCACGACAAACCTTCCCGGATACACTACTTGAATCTGCATATTAAGCTCTGCGACATCATGTCATTCGGCGGGAGGACATTGTTCTCAATCCGCAAGTGCAAGGAGGTCGGCTTGGTCGGCGACTGGCAAGACAAGGTTTCAGTCATTGATTCCATGCTCAACAAGTGGTTCGACTCGATACCGCCATACTGTGCGTACGTTCACTTCACTTTGGTGGCTGCGCTCCTCATACAGGTCCGTATGTAGTGCGCTGGGACCCACGGCGAGATCCAGATCCATTCTTCGACGAGTCGGCCGCGATATATTGTATTTACTACGAGCTACAGATGCAGGTCCACCGCCCGTTCCTCAGTCAGGCTTCTGCGCTGTCGTTTCCCGCCTTTGCGCTCTGTACCAATGCCGCCAGATCGTGTGCGCGACTGCTCGAGGTTCGCCACAAACGAGGACCGATAACCTATTTTGGGATGGCGGTGAGTGATACACCCGGTCGTTCACCGCGTCACCTGTGCTGATCATGGCCACGCGCAGATGGCGGCTTACGCCTCGGGAATAGTGCTAGGTCTCAACATCTGGACGAGAAGGAAGGAGAAGAGGCAGCCGGGAGAAGTCGAAGACCTGTATCGATGTATGCGGGTCCTCGATTCATCGGAGAAGCGGTATGTTTCCGAGTTTTGTTCATCTTCAACATAGACCTGACTCTTGACACTTAGGTACAACATATGTGGCCGTCTCGTGTATGTTTACTACCTCTTTTCTTCTTCGCACAGAGCCTGACGTTCATGCATCGCTAGGGACAGCTTACAAGTCTGCTCAGATGTGCCTTTCCCTGCGGAACAGGATATCCAACAGCAACACCGTCGGCCAGACTACGATGCATACGCAGACGTAGACGCACCCCCGGCTCTCGTCCAGTCGTCCTGGTCCGATTCTACAACAGACTTGGGCGTGCCTCCAGCAGGCTTCGACATCCTAGCCAATGATCCAACATCCGCCCTTGACTTGCCTCAACCGGAGGCGGACATGTCTATGCTCTACGACCCCGGAATGATGGCCCATGATGCTCTAAGGTCATGGTTCAACACACCGATGATATTCAAGTGAGCATTTCTTTTTGACATGATTAGGTATGCTCTTTTTCTCTAACAGCACGTTAGCTGGAACGATTGGGGCATCCCAGACATGGAAGGGGCCGCTCAAACAAACCTGTACTAATAATAATTGCATGTAAACTTCCCGATTCTAAGTAGACTTTTCATAATCGCTCTTTACAAGTCGAACAACATGTTTGTATATGTGTTGTAAACTATCTCTTAAATAACTTAGATGAATATGTTTTTACTATAATGCAGCTCCAGTGACTCTAACCGAGACGAATTCTAAGAGCTGCACAGCACAGCCACATAAAGCTGTACGATAAGATAAGATTTAAGAAAATGTTGTACCCCTCTCCAGCCCCTCTGTGACTCGCTCTTCAACGATTCGCTTGCTGATACCATCGATTACACCCAGCCTGAACCCAGGCGTCCCGTCCTGATTCGGGAATAGAGGAATCGGATCACGATTATCGTCTTTAGACCGCGACTTGCCCGTTCTTGTACATTATTTTTTCATCGATTCTACTCCATGGCCAACACAATCGAGTTGGCCCAGGTATTGCTTTGTTTCTTGACTTTCCAGTCGATACTAACAGTCTTTCTGTTCAGACCGGTAAGCGCGACCAATTGGTGGCGCTGGAAAAGCAATACCAGGCCAAGTGGCAGAACGAGCATCTGTTCGAGGTCAACGCGCCATCGCAAGCAGAACTGAAGGGTCTGTCCAAGGCGGAGGTCCTCGAAAAGTTTCCCAAATGGTTCGGGAATTTCCCATTCCCCTACATGAATGGCAGTCTGCACTTGGGCCACGCCTTCACGATATCCAAGATTGAGTTCGCGGCGGGATACCAGCGGATGTTGGGCAAGCGGGTCTTGTTTCCCCATGGCTTCCACGTTACAGGAATGCCCATAAAGGTGTGTAGCATGTCTTGTCCTTCGTCCGTCGGAGCTGACTGGCCTCCAGGCAGCAGCGGACAAAATTATTCGTGAAATAGAACTATTCGGCCCCGACTTTGAAAACTACGAGACTGTCCAGGCGCAAATAGAGGCAGCCGAGGCGGAGAAGGAAAAAGAAGTGGTCGCACCGACTGGGGACCCCCTCGACAAAGCCAAGGCGAAAAAGGGAAAGCTTCAGGCAAAATCGACAGGGCACACGTACCAGTTCCAAATTATGGAATCCATTGGCGTTCCCAAGGCCGACATTAAAAAGTTTGCGGACCCGTACCACTGGCTGAAGTACTTCCCTCCCATTGCCATTGTGCGTCCCCCTTTCTTAGTTCGAGGCACTTGTTGACCCTCTACGTAGGCTGATCACAACGCGTTCGGCTCACGGATAGACTGGCGTCGGACATTCATGACTACCAAGGCGAATCCTTACTTTGATATGTTCGTGCGCTGGCAGATCAACAAGTTGTACAAGCTCGACAAGATAAAATTCGGCGAGCGCTATACCATCTACAGCCCCAAGGACGGCCAACCATGTATGGATCACGACCGGCAAGACGGAGAGGCTCTTGGCCCCCAGGAATACACAGGCATCAAGCTGGAAGTAGTTGACTGGAGTCCTGCTGCTAAGGCTATTATCGATGGCAAGGTGGGCGGACGAAAGGTGTATATGGTGGCAGCTACCCTACGTCCCGAGACGATGTACGTGGACAGTCTATCGGTCCTTCAAATTGCCTAAGCAATCTCACAGGTACGGCCAAACGAATTGCTTCGTCGGCACTGCTATCAAGTACGGCGTGTTCGCTATCAATGACCAGGAAGCCTACTTGTGCACTACTCGTGCGATGCGTAACATGACTTTCCAGGGGGTCACCGCGACGCGTGGGGAAATCAACAACTTGGTCGAAATACCTGGCACGTCCCTCGTAGGCACTAAAGTAAAGGCACCCTATTCTGTCTACCCCGAAGTCTACGTCTTGCCCATGGACAACGTTTTGGCTACGAAGGGTACCGGTGTCGTCACTTCAGTTCCTTCCGACTCTCCCGATGACTTCCAAACTCTAACTGACCTGCGCAAGAAAGCCGAGTATTACAAAATTGACCCGTCATGGGCGGCGTTCGATCCTATTCCCTTGATCTCGACGCCCACGTACGGAGACATGATTGCGCCTGCGGTTGTGAAGCAGCTGAAGATCGCGTCGCAGAAGGACACGAAGCAGCTGGTAGAGGCAAAGGAGATCGCATACAAAGAAGGGTTCTATAACGGGACGATGACGTTCGGAAAGTACAAAGGTGACACCGTACAAGTCGCGAAACCCAAAGTTCGTGCCGATATGATTGAGGCGGGTCTGGCGTTTGCGTACGCTGAACCTGAAGGCTTGGTCATCTCTCGTAGTGCGGACGAGTGTGTGGTAGCTTTGATGGATCAATGGTACTTGGACTACGGCGAAACTGAATGGCGCGCGCAGACTGAAAAGTATGTTGTTTACTCCAATATTGCTCATCTGTGTTGACGCGTGACTAGGATGGTCGCAAAGATGGAGATGTATATCCCTGAAACCCGGAACGCTTTCGAGAAGACTTTGGCCTGGTTGAACAAGTGGGCGTGTGCGCGAACGTATGGCTTGGGCTCTGACTTGCCTTGGGATCCCCAGTTCATGGTGGAGTCTTTGAGTGACTCGACCATATACATGTGCTACTACACCGTCGCACAATTATTGCACGGTAAGCTACATCGACTAATTATACTTTGCAATCGTTCATTTTGTCGCTTCAGAGAATAGCATCGACGGCACAATACCAGGTCCTTTGGGCATCACTCCCGATCAAATGATCGACGAGGTCTGGGAGTACATCTTCTGCAACGGCCCTTGGCCAGCAAACTCGACCATTCCTCAAGAAAAAGTCGACGCGTTGAAGCACGAGTACGAGTATTTCTACCCCTTCGACATTCGCTCTTCCGCCAAGGACTTGGTCAACAACCACTTGACCTTCTGCTTGTACAACCACCAAGCTTTGTTCCCCGAGGACAAGTTCCCCCTGAGTATGCGCACGAATGGGCACTTGATGTTGAACGGAAAGAAGATGTCCAAGAGTACGGGCAACTCTTTGACTTTGCGGGAGTGTGTGGAGAAGTTTGGTGCCGACTCTACGAGGTTGTCGTTGGCCGATGCTGGTGACGGTATAGAGGATGCCAACTTTGAGGAGAAGACTGCTAACGCCAATATCTTGCGGGTACATACGTTGATAACGTGGTGTGAGGTGGGTGTCCTTGTACTCTTGTCTGTTGGTCAACTGACGTTTCTCATAGGAAATGGTCAACGATCAAGCAAACCTACGCCGTGGTCCCCGGTCGTACCACGACAACGTCTTCGAGGAAGAGATCAAGGAGCTGATTAACATCACTCAGTCACATTATGAGAGGTATCTCGCCTTGACTCACTGGATCCTGTACCTTCCTGATCCATTTCTTCCAGTTACAACTACAAGGACGCCTTGAAGTATGGATTCTACGAACTGCAGACTGCGCGCGACTGGTACCGAGAAGTCACAGGCGACACCGGCATGCACGCTGATCTGGTCTTGTACTGGATCAAGGTCGCCGCCTTGTTGATCACCCCCATTGCGCCCCACTTCGCCGAGCACATCTGGACCGCCATTCTCAAGGAGCCCAAGTCCGTTCAATTGGCGCTGTGGCCGGGCCCCGCCACGCCGGTCGACCGCGTTTCGATCGAGTCTGGCCAATATATGCGCGGCACGACCAAGATGATTCGGGATGCGGAGACGTCGTTGTTGAAGCTGATGAACAAGAAGGGCAAGGGGAAGAAGGACGAGGCGATCATGTTCGATCCGAAGAAGCCCAAGAGTGTTCGGGTCTACGTTGCGAGCTCGTTCCCCGAGTGGCAGAACACTTGTGTGCAGGTCGTCAAGGATTCGTATGCTGCGGAGGAGGACAAGGTCGACGACGCAAAGGTCAAGCAGTTGTTGACCGAACAAGGCTTGATCAAAGACAAGCGCGCTATGCCCTACATCCAAGGCTTCAAGGTAGGCTCCCCTCCTTCATCTCTAAGCGCTATACTAATTTACGTCCCAGAAACGTATCGCACAGGTTGGCGCTGAGACCGCGTTTAACCGAACACTGTTGTTCTCGGAAAGCCAGGTCTTGGGCGAGATGCTGTCCTACCTGAAGAAGACCTTGAACTTGGTCGACGCTGAGGTGATGTCAGTTGAGGATGCGTTGCCCAAGGCAGGAGAACCTGGATACACGAAGACCATCATTGAGTCGTCAGAACCGGGGTGCCCTGCATTCGAATACCGAAATGTATGAGGTTGATTGCCACCTGTGCTATGATATATCTGTAGATTCGCGAATAATAATTGGTTGTAAAATGACGATGCGTTTAGGTTTTCTTCTCACACACGCGTTTGTGCACATCCCAATCCAGGGACTGTATGGATGGTTAGAGACGGTCTGTCTTGTTCAGTGGGACTTGCCTGATGTGGGCGACTACAGTAGAGGACTTCTTTGCATTTGATACATTGTTGCAATTTAGTCGTTTCGGTGTGCTGAACTTCGCAGCCCCAGAGGTTGCACACAACGCGATCGTCTTTTCTGCTTGGCTTGCCGACCATGGGACTAGGGGAATGTAGACTACGGGCTGCCTTCATGTTCCAATACCCGCAGTCAGGTTCATCGCACTGGGGCGCTCCGCATGTTGTAGGGAAACTCTCAAGTCCAGGAAGGGCATGAGAGGCGCGCGTAAACAGAGGGAAGCATTTGCCTGAAGTCTGAATGAGCATATTGGTGGGTTGTACTCGAGAGAAAACTAAGTACCGTCCTTGTGGAACTGATAAAAACCGATGACTGGCGCGACGTAACCGACATCTGGGTCATCACCACGAAGCAAGGATCGAACACAACGGTCGACCTGGTAGAGACACGGATTCAGGCCAGGATGCATCGACGCGACTTTGCAGACTGGGCACGAACCAATGAGCAGATGGGAGACGTAGGCAGAGATGTACTACGCACACTGCTTCGCGCGCTCCGCTTCGGACCACTGATTCTTGCTGGATTCGACCCAGTAGTCCAATGCGGCCTCAACAATAGGAGTCTGCCAGTTGACGATGATGATGGGCATGTCTGCGCCACCGTAGTCATGTACGTTCCGCAGAAGCACGAGACCATGCATCTACCAACAGTGAACAGGACACGCGTGCATGTATATGAAGCCCACCAGTGCAACGACAGTCTCTTGCGCAAACTGGTCCTTGGGTTTCTGGGTCTCCACGAACACCCAGTGTGACTCGACCGCGTACAACTGAACGCGAAAGTCGGCAAGCGCCATGGGAAGCAGTCTGCCCGTGTCCACCGTCCGGAAAAAGAGATTGTCTGGTTGGAACATTTTGCCTGTCTTCCAGGCGACGGCGCGTTTCCCTTGGTCCGCTACGCTGCCCCGAGCGCGATACCATCGCTCGACGTCGGTAGGGAGGCTGCGGCTACTGTCTGTTTCAAAGACCAGATCACGGATGTTCTCGACGATGTGCGGGGGAATCTCGAGCAGCTGCAGCGCGCAGCCTGCCATTCTCGGATTAGGCTCATGCGTGTATACATGCGTCGCGCTCATCGTAGTCGACGTTGTCAATGTCACACCACTCAGTGACACGTGTGATCGTCTTTTGAACTAGCGCCACTTGGCTAAACCTTGACTGAGGACTTGGAGCTGGACATGTCTTCGCTGTCTTCGACTTGCATGTCCGCGCAATGCTTCCAGCACAAAACGTGTTTGGAACATGTGTCTTCTCCTCCTTGGCCGCACCTGCCTAGCTCACATGCACACCTACAACAGCAAGATAGTACAGAACGGGAGCTTATAATTGGAGAGCCTCGATTTTCCACGCCGCGGAAGGCACTGCGTATCTGATTCCCATCTCCTAGATAGAAGGGTCATGCTGACTTATCTTGGGACAAGTATAACATGCACCCAACACGTGTTGAGGACCGCCGGAAACCTTTCTTTTCCCCATCTTGACCGGCATCTATCTCTTCTGCACCTTACTCGTGCTTTCGTGCTTCCTTCATAACCACCGTGTATATGTGACAAGAATGAAGGGAATCGCCTGGTGTCAGACAGCTGTAAACCGGCTGTAGGGATCGGCATTTGTTCTTTTCTGTTCTTCTTCAATACATCCCTCGCGCTTCCTTCTTCACATCAGATATAACTCAATGGACGTCTTTTCCCATTCCGAAATGTCAACGGGGTCAGTCATACGATTTTTAACTTTGAGGCGTTTGTAGCTAATCTCGTCCTCCTAGAGCCCCATATTATCCGCCACATTTGCCAGAAGAGCCAGATTCGTCGCCGGACTCGACATCCAGAATCATACTTGACAATCTTAAACATGTTTTACCGAAACGGCGGCGTCATAAAAACGTCCCGCAGAGCCGACCTCGTCAGGAAGTCATATTTCCTCATTCAACGAGCGCAGAAGAAGAACCAAACATTTACGACGCGCCAGATGTCGCTCAGACACTCCGATACGAGGTCGAGATGATGGAAAGGGTCCACAGGATTCAGACCGGCTTCCATGATCAGCTTTCTGAAGCTCGCTCGTCTTTAGAGGTTCAGAAGACCCAGCTGCTACACGCACGCCAGGAGATTCAAAGGGCCCAGCAGGTCATCCTCAGTCTCGACCAACAACGCATGGAAGCGGAGGCGCAGGCTGCAAAGGATCGCGCTACAGCGAGACGACTTGTGCTCCAGCGTTGTGTTGAGGAGGCGAGAGAGATGGGATATAACGCTGGGTATCAAGAAGGTCTCGGGCTTGGGAGGGCTGTCCACAGAAGTACTTTGACGGCGACTAAAGAGACACGAAGAACGCCGTCAAACGCGGGCAGGTACGGCTTGTACCAATCATCGATTCTAAGTTCTTATATCAACGTGTCTTCGGATCTAGGAGCTCTAGTGTTACTGAATCGGTGCTTGCTAAACACGATCAGAGGGAGGAGAGAATACGAGTCCCCGTGTACCCGAACCCGATGGCGGCGGTCATGCAGTACGTGTCCAATTCCTCAACTCGGAAAATGAACTTGAACAAATCGGGTAGAACCGGGACGTCTTCGCAGCGCGAGCCCAGTACTACACTTCCCCGTAGAGAAGAAGTATCAAGAGCTGCCTCAACTCCGCCACAGCTACATGAAGAATACGTTCGAACCGGTCGTAAAAGGCAATCATCGCAGCCCTTTCAAGTTCCGCCGAGGAATAATGTGGCTTCGTCTTCACCACATCGCACCGATAGTGGTCAGCTTTCTGGTCTTCACGCAGAAGGAAGCACTGGCAGAAACCGATCTAAATCTCTGTCATCGCAGGTGCAACGGCGTCAGGTCCCGTCTTCACCTGAGATGATACAGCCCATCCGTAGCCCAGAGCAGGTTCCACCAGTTCCACCGCTTCCCACAAACCTAAACATATATGGGCCACCAAACGGTACTGTTAGGGCGCAAGCAACGTCAACCAGAGCGTCGACTCCATTGTCACAGTATGCGATGCTGAAGCCTCAGGACCCTCCCCCTCCTATTTCTCTGCAAACAACCCCAACACAGAGAATCGTGCAGGAATGGCGTAGTCGGAATTCAGACAGTACACCATCGCCGCAAGTATCTAACACTTCAGCAAATCCGCGACAGGTTAACGGGAACGTGCGTGCACCACTCCAAATCTATGCTCCGGTATGTACCTCTGTCGTTTCGTAGTATGTACTTTAATCTTCCTTCATGTCAAACCTTCCATTCAATGACCCCAGTGACATAATACTCATTTCCCTTTGAATTAGCCTCAGTCGTCCCCGCGAGGTCCTTTGCGTTCTACGACACCTTCGCAGGTCGGCGAGCGTCAGATTGTTCAACCCGTACCCTTGGCTGTAGCGATCAATGGCCAAAACCTCGTTTCCCCTAGGCGTACTCCGACACCCATATATCGCCCTATTGTGTCCCCAGGGCCCGTGAGTAATGGCAGGCCCTCACCCGCTCCTCCGACAGTAAGGACGCAATCCCCATCTCCGCCGCCCGTTTCACCTCCGCGACGAACCAAGACGCCAATCGCCTGGCTGCGCCGACAATTCAATCGATCATATTCCAGTCCTGGAGTCGATATCCTGATTGAACCTCCCGTAAGTCTGCCTCAAACCACAAAAAGATTCACAGCCTGATTTCGTACAGTCACAGCCCCCTTCTAATCCACCTACGGACCCTGTACTAAACCCTGTACTGCTGACACCTGAAGCAGCAGAACATCCTTTACCTCCGCTTCCCGACGAAGGCACACATGTAACGGTGCCAGCGACAGTGGAGGAAGCTTTCCAACTCGCCGGAAATAATCCAGCACCGCTAGATAACGGGCTCCCGGGAAGTTTTGTACCGGATTCGCATAACGCGTTCTTTTCTCCCATACCACAACTCCAGTCATTGGGTTCGGATCGCACAAATTCACCTCCGGCCATGGCTAACGGGCATGCACCGGAGCACCGCTCACGTTCGACCTCGCCAATAGGAAGCTTCGGCGGATATGGAGGTTTCGCTTCCCCGCCTGCTTCATTCAACAGGCCGATTTCACTCTTCTCGAACGATTGACAATGACATGCACATTTTCATTTCTTACCTCATTCGATAGCCTCCCATCCACATGTACAATTTTGTGTACCGTTACATCTTCATTCATTCATTCATTAAGTACTTCCCACTTCCAATGCGTACGTCACGTAAGTCGTTGACAGTAGTCGGGATTTCCTTTCGGATTCTGGAGCGAATGTCAGTTTCATTGATTAAAATTCATATGAACGTACCAAAGCCCAATTCGGCATGTTTATGACTGTTCCTGAGCCGCCGCCTACAGCGAAAGTGAACACGAAGACCATGACTTGTGTGCCTCCATCGAGCGCGGCGGACAAGAGGAAGTTGTATTTACGGAACCATCTGGGCCGGTAACGGCGAAGATAATATTGCGAGAACACAGCCAGACAGAAGGTGGTGAAGACTGAGGTGTTGATACCAACGCTCAAGTAGCCGAGGGTCCCTGAGGAAGGTGAGTACCAGAACACTGGGGGGCAAAAAGGTAGACTCTCACAGCAGAGAATGGGCGTGACGACATGATTGGCACCCAGCTTCGGGAACTTCTGGTGAATGATCCAGAAAGGAATTGGGACTGCCAATCCGATGATGATTGAGAAGGGGACAATCTGGTAGCGTCAAATAAATGAGCACGACTCCTAAATTGCGCAGATGACGACGTACGCCATATCGTCCAGAAGGAGTGTACAGGTGGTTGCCGAGAGCACCCCAAGACACAGCGTCACTATTGAAGGACTGGACTTGTTGGCCGGACCACTGAGTGTGTCGTGAGACACGTCATTCTCTGGCTGAACTGACGTTCATCATGCACTTACAACGTTGTCGCCTTGAACATCGAGCAAGATCTCGCGATGGGCTGTCACAATTACCTTCATGATGACATAGTTGAGAAGCCCTCCCTAGCCGCGTGGTGAGCTCGGGCACGTTGACTACATCAGACATGCACGTACGACAACTGCGCCACACGATTGGACAGCAAACGTGACACGAGGAGGCAGTTTCGTATATTGACCCATCTTGAGATCCCGTATCAATCCGAGAGCCTGCTGAAGCGTGTTGGATCCATATAGAGTGAAGTACATATTTGTCTGTGGGCTTCCAGGCATCATTGACGCTCCGAGAATCTGGAATGAGTTTAGAACGCGTCCAACGTTGATTGAAGATCGAGTCGCACCTGAATTAAGCTCTGGATATCAGGAACGAAACCGGTAATCGCATAAACCGTGACAACAAAAGGTAGGAAGATCGCCGACAGGATGATAGCTAACGGCCGTTAGTGGCAGCGCAAGTATTGGAGCAAAATGATACTACCGACTATTAGGCCCCACCATGGCAGACCAGAGTGCCCCGTGTAAATGGTGGCCATAGCCATTGCCAGGCTACCGAAGAAAACAGCAATATACCACCACATTGGCACTTCAGGATAAACCTTCATCTTTGCAAGGTGGGGATCGTAGTTTTCTCCGGCCTGTCAATCATGTAAGATGGGGGGAAACTGACTGGAGGTGACACACCCTGTATTGCCGAATAACTTGAAGAATGCCCTTCCCGTACCATATAACGACATGCGTGATGGTGGCTCCAATGGCAAGGTTGCTACCGATCTTGGTGAGGACTTGTGAGCTGGCAAACCAAGGTAGACCCTGGATGTGGCGTAAGTATATGACACGAAGTGACTACCTATCGAAGTAACTTACAACGACGTCGAGCTTTGCTTCATCTAACCGGAAGTTGTCATCCAGAATGCTCAATTGGTCATACAAACTCCCGTTCTCATAGAATAGGGCTTGGGATAAAAACGGAAAATTTTGACCGTTGAACGTGTTTCGTGCGTAGCAAGCACAGAAAGCGATTCTAAGACAAGATGTGAACGGTGCAGGCGGGAGCCATGGTTTGAACACTCACATGCATATCATGGTTCCGAAGTAAAGTGACAACTGTGTTGAGATGGGGGTGAAGCTTGAATAGCGATGAGCCCAAGGGTGCCAGTGTAAAGATACGCGAGAATATTACAGTGCGCCTAGACTTCCACCTCCAGATCCAACATAATTCCAGTCGAAACAGAAGGCGAACATCCCCAAGCCTTCGTTTCCCGCTGCGCCACCTACGTATACAGTTAAGACATTGACAATACTGAAGACCTGCCAAATTCAAGTTTTCTTACCAAATATACGCGTAAACCAAGGACTGTGTCTGTTCGCGAGGCAGAACACGCTGATGCCTGTGAGAGTCGGAGCAATGTATTCGGGGAACCACTCCCAGACGAAGATTGCAGCAAAGATAGTCCAGAAGAACTTCACGCGCTTCTTCTGCAGAAAACATCTTTTTCCCGCGATGAAGTGCATCGAAGAGCTGCACGGTGGGTAGCAGGTTGGGAAACACAATGTACGTCGGGTATACGACGAACGAGCGCATAATTCCTCCCAGACCATAACCGATCAGTTGAGAGCCGATCAATGTGAAAATGCCAACGCCAACGTTGGGCTTTGAACAAAATTGAGCGTTAAACGTTAAACAGTGAGCCTGGAAAGAGGTTACCTGAATCCCATAGTAAAGATCGTCCGCAGCAAATATGCTAATCGCAAGCGCTGACCCCGCTGCCGTAGATGATAGAATAGTAATGGCAACATGTTCCTTGATATCTGGGCATTACCCTTAGCTGACTTCTTCGATGCCGAAGATGATCTCACTGAATGGACCGGGATTCATGAATCTCCAAAACGCGTTGTCAGTCATCTTGAACTTATCGAGCGGATGGCCAGGCCCTGGGATGATTTGTTCCAACGCAACACCTAAGAGATAGGACAGAATTTGAAGGAACAGAGGGCTGACAGATATCGTTTGAGGACGGAAGTACTTGGAAGCGTGAACTTTAGCATCTAGGCAAGAATGAATAAACGTACAAAAATCTGACCGAGCACAGAGCCAAAACAAGCCAGTCCAATACCGAGGAACCACATTCGAAAAGTGAAGGCCTGAAGAGTCGGATCGTCATCTAAAGAGATAAGCCTCGTAGCTACATCCATGTCTGTTTCTGAAGACAAAGGATGAGAGAGATATATAACATCCGGAATCGTGCCTACCAATAGGTCTTTCTTTTCCATCCTCGCCAAGATCGATTTCACGAAGGTCATCGTAGACATCGCCTTGATATTCGAGGACAGCGATATCATCTCCGATTTCTCGTCAAGAGTGCTGCCGCGCTTGACTTGAACGATGTCCTGCTCGACAGGGTTACTAGCCGGAGGGGATTCCATGCTTGAGCTGACATGGGAGCTCAAGCCTTATGAGCTCTGTAAGCCACACGGAATCAAGGACTCGTGAACAGTCGTTATCTAGTCGTGGAAATCTCGCGGAGACGGTTACTCGGCGCGGAGAGTGTAGTGAGTGAGCGGGGCCTTCGGAAGGCTGTCAAGTATGGATAGTGATATTATTATAGTCCCGACGGGCATCCTAGCACCGCTGAGCACAATTTTAGATGCGAACATGGGAATAGAACTCACGACAATGATGGTTCAGCATGGCTCGCCTTATCTTGAGTGGCGTTGAGGATGATGAGGTGCTCGGTTAATTTGGGACCACGTCCTCATAAAAGCATGTGAGGACATTCTGCTGCTTTCTGGCAGTTTAACCGTAGTATTACAATAAGCAATTCGAGAGCATTTACACGTTGAAGATCAAAGCGTGAACTACAGTACATCATGCATGGAGCAGAAAGGAAAAATGATGACGTGCCGAGAGCGGCAAGCAGCCATTGTGGCTGTGTGCTCTGTAGTTCTTTTTCTTAATGCTGTCGTTGTCGGTCATATTCTCTGTCTATTTAGCGACTACATGACTTGCTTGACTTCGTCCGAAATTTGCCTTCACATTCCAGGATCTCCTCACAGATCTTCACGCTCTTGGGAAAGCGCAGCATTGTGATTGGTTCCAGCAACCGGCATTTCGTCCTTGGCGACTGAACCACCAATCATGTCTGGGACATATATCGCGTCGAGGCTCGGAGTCTGGAGAAACGTTCTGAATTGGGTCTCTGTTCCTGACGAGCGTCCCACTCTGTGTTCTTCCGCTTCGTCGCAAGTTCGTCTTGGTAACAATTTCATACTCGCACATTGTTACGACCGGGACGCGCGAGGCGGCAGGTCCGCCATATAAATCTAGAGGCATCCAAGACATGCAAATTTACCAGTCTGCACTCGTTCGTTCAAGTATCCACTTTCCTTCACTCTCTTGGAGAGCTTCCTTTCGTTATTTCCGGCGTCGGACTCTACCATGCTTTCTACGCGTTTGTCGCGCGCCATTGCGGCTTCATGTACACTTATATACGGCATTGGAGGAGCTGCTGGTCAGCTCTCTTCTGCGTACACGGACTCGATCACTGGGATATCCTTCCAGGCGCTTCAGGACGATTCTGGTCTCGTCGCCGGTTTTGCATTTCCCGGAACGATAGGCACAGACTTCATCGGGCAGATTGTTTGTCGTCCCCATCTCTACCACCAGTCCTTCACTCACGTCAATTTGCAGTTGCTTCCGTTGACCGATGGCGAAGGATGGGGAGGCATTAGTTTGGGCGGAACCATGACGAGCACGCTTTTATTGGTGATGTGGGGCAACGGCGATGAAGTTATGACCTCCTTCCGGGAGGCCAGGTGCGTACATAATTCTATTCTCTCAATGCTGAATTTCATCTATTACTTTTCACAGCGCGTACGCCACACCTGCCGTCTACTCCGGCAATGCTACGGTCACTCTGTCCACAATACCTGATGGCACCTACGTGAACGACACGCATGTCTCCTTGACCTACCTTTGTGGCGGCTGTATCACTGGTGATTCTCTCACATTCTCGGCCTCCGATACGACTGCGGTGCTTGGCTACGCGTACGCGAGCACAAGCCCCACTGACGTTTCCGATGCCGCGAGCGACTTGACGTATCACAGTTCTGGTTTCGGAGAATTTGGTGTTTCTGTGGCCTCCGCCCAGTCTGCTGATTATGATACTTGGGCCGCCCTCGCCGTTGAGTCTACCGGAGGAGATTCTGGTAATGCTACGACTTCAGGCTCTCCTCTGCGTCTGTCACCACGACCTCGTCTGCACCTGAGCCGACTGTCACTGGGAACTCGACTTATGGTTAGCATTCTCTGTGTACCAAAGATTACTTCTCACGTTTCTCAGATGCTATCGTCGTTGGTGGCGGTATCGCTGGTATTATAGGTATGACATTCTGCTTTTAGCATTGGTCATGCCCTAATAATACCGTAGTGGCCGAACGTATGGCTGAGGCGGGATCTAGTGTCCTCTTGATTGAGCGTGGGACTGCCTCTCTATTCTCATCTGGCGGAGAACGCACGATGCCGTGGAATGACACGGTCACCATCTTCGATCTACCTGCCAATGGATACCTGCTTTCCTCACTGAGCGATACTAGTTACTATTGCACTGACACCGCCTCGCAGGCTGGTTGTGTGCTGGGCGGTGGCTCTATGGTGAATGCCCTCATGTGGGTCAAACCACAATCGGCGGACTTTGAAAACTGGCCTGCAGGTAAGTTTAGCTAAAGTTAGACTCAAACGCAACTAATGCGCTTTTCAATTCAGGATGGAGCTGGGACAATGTTTCTGCATCTGCTGATAAGCTGTATGAGCGTAATCCTGGCACCACTCTGCCAAGCGCAGACGGGCAGTACTACGATACCGCCGTCTATGATATTATGTCGACTCTCCTCGCCAACAACTCGTGGACAGAAGTTGATGCTGTCGCCAGCCCCGAGGAGAAGCACAATGTGTACTCTCATCCACCTTGGAATATTCAAGACTCGCAGCGGGCGGGTCCAGTCAGGACATACCTTCCTCTGGCGCAGTCTATGGATAACTTTGAGCTGATGCTGGACACTAAAGTTACCCGCGTCGTTCGTACTGGCTCGACGATTACTGGCGTTGAGATCGAAACTAATTCTACGCGTGAAATTATCAATCTTAACGCAGGCGGAAAGGTTGTCCTTGCAGCAGGCGCGGTAAGCACAGCTCATATTCCATAAGCAACGGCTAATTGGATGGCTAGTTATCTACGCCTCGACTACTCTTCAACTCGGGTATCGGCCCTTCTGACCAGATTTTCATCGTGCAATCTGGTTCTACGGCGATCACACTGCCGGAGGAGCGCGAATGGATCGAACTGCCTGTCGGGAAAGTGATTAAGGATCATCCAATCTTTAGCATGAAGGTCAACTCGGCTGCTGGATTCGACGCGTACGATTTCTCTACTGTCAATTCCGCCGATGCCAACTCCACCGACACGGAATTGTACGACACGTCTGGCTCTGGAATTCTTTCACAATCTGGTACGCCACACCACCCTAAAACTCACTCGCGCCCTCTCATCGGTGATGTGTATAGGCCAGCGTCTCAACTTCTGGACGTCTGTGGATACTGGCAACTCGACTCGTTATATTCAAGGCACTGTTGCTCCTAGGTAGATTATATCTTGAGCGCGATTGAACTAGCATCTCACGAGCCTTACAGCGCGGATGGTGTCTTCACCATCAAAGTCTATCTCACTCATGGACTTACTTCGTCGGGCTCGCTGGGCATCACCGCTAGCGGTAACACGGAGCTGACTGTCCAGCCATGGCTTACCACCGATGATGACAAGGAAACCATCACAACGTTTTTGAACACCCTGCTCGGTTACATCGATGCAGACTCTGATCTTTCCGTGTCCGGAGACAATGTGACCGCCGAGAGCATTCTCGATTCACTGACGACTGGATCGCACTGGGTCGCGTCTTGTCTCATGGGTGAATCCAATGACGGTAGCTCCGTTGTAGACACTGACACTAGGGTATGGGGAACTGATAACTTGGTAAGACAAGTCAGTAGCATAGGCATTGGGTCATACTAACTCGAGTTTCTCGTAGTTCATTGCCGACGCCTCTATCCATCCAGATCTCCCTACTGGTAATACTCAGGTAAACATAATGGCGTGCTCCTCTCTGCACAATCCCTAATATTTCTCAAGGCCATTGTGGCAGTGGTGGCAGAGAAAGCCGCTGAAAGGATCATTGCTTACACGGTGTTGTCCAACTCGACATCTTCTACCACAGCAGCCCCGTCCGGCACCGAAGTCGCGTCGAGCTCAGTCGCGCCCTCTTCAGCCTTTACAGCGAGTTCTGCTGCGATCTCCGCATCAGTGCCTGTTGCCTTTCCCGAATCGTCTGCCTATTCCACTCCAACGCCGA